>JAEQBH010000970.1:0-148057 GCA_016808115.1 Tetrastigma voinierianum
CCGACGCCGTCGAGAAGATAGGATTTGCGTTCAGACAGAAACCTAAGTCATGCCGAAAGGTCCAGGCGTCTAATGGGTGTGCCAAGAAAATAGGATTTGCGTTCAGATAGAAACCTTTGTCACACAAAATAAACGGCAAATGCAAAGATCGGAATAAAATATTTTACATAGACTATTTTTTCTTCCATTTTTAATATATTTTCAATTATGACCTAATTAATATATTTTCATTTTGTTCCTCAATTATATTCCAATTAAGTGTTAACTGGCCTTCTTAATTAATTTTTATGTCATTTTTCTTTATCTACTAAACCAATCATTTTTAATTGCTCCTTTTCTAACTTTTTTTCTAACTGCACCTAATCTAGTTCCATTAATTACGTTTGACATACCACTTAAAAAAACAAGTTACTCTTATTTGTGGAATAAGTGGAAGGCCTTTTAAGGCTCTTAATAAAAAAAAAATGAGTACCAATATATGTTAAAGTTCTTTTGTGAGAATAATTGAAATTGTTAAAATCAATAATAATATTTATAATTTTTTTTAAATTATTTCAATTCTTTTTGTATAAAGTATTTTATTTGAAATTTAATTTTTATTACAATATATAGTGATATATTAAGGTTAGAATTTTATAAATTACATTAATAATTTATTTTATTAAATCATATTAACGTATCAAATCCTAGAATTTCATTATTTTTAATTTCAATACTTTAATGAATGAATATATTTTTAATATTTTATAATAAAATATTTTACAAATAAATTTATTAAAGGTAAATATAAGTAAAAAAGTTTTCTCTCAAAAGTCAAAACCCTAACCTTCTTTTCTCTCAACTTTTTCTTTGTTACCATTTTTTTTAAATCACCTCTCTCTTACTACACCTATTTCCATATTTTTCTTTCTCAATAAAGTGGTTATTTCACACAAATTTAAATTTTTATTTGTTTTTTTCGTGATTTAGTTGTCGCTCAAGCAAGGATTGTGTTACTTTTGCGCGCATGCTGTCAGTTGCTGCCTTGATACGTATAGTTGTGTCATCTCACTACTAGGGTCGTGCACCTGCTCGGAAAGCAAGTCGGGAGAATGAGTATTCTGACCAACCAAACTGAGAATTTCAAACTACTTCTTCTGAACCAATCAATACTATTCTCCGGTCAATTGTTCGAATTTTCTGAGCAATTGCCGGAGAAACGGAGCAAATGGAGAAATCAATTCTGATCAATTCGACCGAGAAATAGAGAATTTGAAGAATTTATATGAATTAAATGTTCAAATGAATT
The DNA here is from genome assembly GCA_016808115.1 of Tetrastigma voinierianum. Lineage (NCBI taxonomy): Eukaryota > Viridiplantae > Streptophyta > Magnoliopsida > Vitales > Vitaceae > Tetrastigma > Tetrastigma voinierianum. Next base: position 1,289 of record JAEQBH010000970.1, read on the forward strand.
TTATCACACCTTTCTCTCTTATTTGTAAAATTAATTTCGAATATTCAAACCGCCTTTAGTAATATAAAAACATCCAATATTCCTACCAAAAATATAATATAAATCAAAATTGCACAATAACTAAATTTAAACATTAGAATAATGTAACAACAAAGATAATGATGTCTCAACACACTTAGCATAATCTAAGACTCTTCACCACCAACCGGTGGATTTTCAAACGCAGAGAATTGCCAAATCGCCTTTGACCTGTAGAGACTTAACATCGATCTCGTAAATCAGTTCAACTAGTATTTAATACACAATATACAAATTCAATGGCCATGAATAACCAATGAAATCAATCCATTTAATAACCAATAAAATCATTCCATAAATAACTAATGAAATCACCCAAATCCCATAACAACTAAAGAAATCAACCAAATCCCACAGTCAACCAATGAAATCACCAAATCGGGCCCACAAATAACCAATGAAATCAGTCCAAACAATCCATAATAACCAAAGAAATTAGTCCATGAATAACCAATGAAATCAGTATTTAATACTCAATATATTGGAATTTTCAGCAAAGCATTTCATACTCATAATATGTAGAATTTTGAATAACCATAATGTGCAGAATTTTCAATCAATATTACTCATATGTAGAATTTTTAGCTTCAAAATTTAAAGACGCCTTTGGCACAATATTCTCTAACATCTCCGAGTCTTGAAGAATTTCTAATAGAAACAAAAATATATATATTAGATTTAATCTTTATCTATTTAATGCAAATAAAAAGTGATAACAGACACATCAATAAGTAACATTAGCACCGATTCGGCTTTCAAGTTCTTCAATATTTCTTCAATTTGAATAGGTTTGTTGGAATTTTGCAACCAATCTTACAAATATAAGAACTTCAATGTATTAGAGCAAAGAACTCCTAAATCGGTCCAAAGTCCTTCTCCTGCTAAATGCCGATTCGGTTACGCTGAAGATTGAATGGCCAAAACATCCTTTTTGCAACCTTTGGATAATGTTGGAAATCTAACCGAATTAACTTTCTCCACCATGCCAATATGTCACCCAAGAGTAAATTTTCGAAAAATTCATCCAAATACCTTTCCAACTCCCCTCGCGCCTAAATTGCTTCTTTTTCTCTAACTCTATAAAATAATCATCAATCTCCTTCCATCGCTTCATCAATCTCATTATGTAGAGACAATGATCTGGTCACCGTCTCTACTCTCTCTTCATTTTTGGAGTTGTACTCATCCATCATAATTTTCAAGGCTTTTGTGATTCTATCCACCAATTCTTGTGATTCATTCTCACCATAATAAGTAGTGTATATGAAAAGCATCACATTCAACTTGCTAAGTGCACCCCAATATTTATCAAATTTTTCCCTCATTTTCTTTCCCATTTCCACCAAAGAACTATCATTACTTCTCTCAAAAGTTTGCAAATCTTTCAAAATTTTAATTATCTCAGGAAAATACACATTCGATGTACAACAAAGAACCGGATACTTTACAAGTTACATCATAAAACTGCTTAAGAAACTTAGTAAGGTTCCTTGCATTATTCGAATCAGGTTCATTAGGCATATTCATCCCCAAACTCAATCAAGAATTTACTATCAATATCCTCCAATTCCCTAAAAGCCTTTGATAATTTATAGCAATCTTCCAACATCAAATAAGTAGAATTTCCATCTAGTTGGACAATCTAATTGCAAGGAAGATTTATAGTTAACATTTGTTAGCTCACAACATTTTGAACAAATTCCGTCTTGTGGGTCGCTCTTAACATACTTGACAATTGCTCTAACTTTTTCAATAGAATCATGAGCAAATTTAACACCATCCTTGACAATTAATTGTAGGGACATGAAAGCAAAACACCTTATATGAAAAGCCCCACCCATTACAAAAGCATTTTCTTTAACAATCTTTTTTCAATTGTTGGATTGCAAGATCATTTGATGATGCATTATCAACAAGTGATGCACATGACCCTGGGGTCAATCCCCACTCATCCATGCAAGTGTCACTGAAACATTCCCAATATTAATCCCCTTATGACTTTTAATGACACAAAATCCTAATTCTCTATGCATATTCCATTGTGAATCAATAAAGTGAGCACAAGATAACAAGACATATTCAATACTTGTCCAAGTGTCTACTGGTCAAAAGAAAACCCTTTTGACATTGAGATGTGAGCAAAGCACCGAATTTCTTTTTCTCTTCAACATATAAAGAAAACAATCCTCGCAATCGTACCTAGATGGAATTTTTAAACTGGGGAACGCCTACTTGGACAAATTCCTTAAACCCATCTCCTTCTCAACAAACCTAAAAGGTACTTCATCCTTTATAATCATCCTAACCAAAAGCATTCCTAGTAGCTTCTTGATCAAAATTCCAAATATGTTAATTTAGAACTTTCGTAATCTACTTGCATTTTTTGAAAATTCAAAATTTTCTGGGATTTATTTGATTTGTTAAAAGCATCAACTAAATCTTTTATAAGGAAACTTCTTGCAAACTATCCTTAAATGTTTCCATAATGTTGAAGTGCCTTGAAAACTTAAAGCTTGATAACTTTTTCCACACCATACACATATAGCTTTCCCATTCAATTTAATTCCCTGTAATTCTTTTCTATTTTTTAAAATGGACTCCAAACCCTTAGACCTCTTTATCCATAGAATTATCGTAGATTCTTGTTTACCTTCTAATTGACTTGCCTCGAGGATCCACCACTTTTGTTGTAGCGCCATGTCCTTTGAAGGTAATGGCATAGGAGCCAAATTATTACATGATCTGATTTGACTGAGGATTCTTATTGACACCTACAGGTCTGCAAATAGACTATTTAGTTAATTAATCAACAAAACAATTGGTGCGACTGAAAAATAACTCAAACAATAAAAATTTACTGCACTTTATTGATTTGCTACTCGTCGCCTCGTAGGGCTATCAGAGTTCAGCCCAATATTTTTAACTCAAATATTTGGTGTGTCGGTCTGTGTGAATAGAGAAAAATTAGAAAATCATTGTGAGAAATAAAATAGAACATGTAAACCAAACAAAATACTTTGTGTACTATCCTCCGTAATGGATGATTTTTATCCTTCTTCTTGAGTAATAGATTGCTTTTTCTATTAAAAAAATTAATTTTTAAAAAATTATCAATTAAAACAAACCAGTCAATATATTCAAACTTAAATAATATTAAAAAAATTGATTTTTTTTTACTATTAATTAATTTGATATTTTACTCGCATTTTTTTTTGAACAAACATTCAATAAACTCAAGGAAATTACACTACTTGTTCTTAAGAATGTCTAAAAATACGGGATAAAACATTTCAATATTTTTATCGCATTGATGCTTATTCCTAACTATTACTTTCTAAACTTAATATTCACTTATGCTGCTGTAAAAGAAAATCTTTCACTTTCAATGGTCATTGTCACATGAAGCAGACGTTAGTGCGGAAAGAAAAAACAGCTCCAACAAATCCAATACACACCCTCATGCTCAATAAAACAAAGAAACCCAAGCAGATTTGGCAAATCAAATTTTATGCAGGCGGAGTCAAGGGCGAGGGAGGCGGCCGGCCGTGGTTTCGGGAGGAAATGAATCGTTTAGCCTTTGGGTCGATAACAAGAAAGCGTGATTAGGTTTTTTAATTTTAGACTTAAATGGTTAAGGCTCTTTATTGATATTAAACTACGTCAAGTATAAAACAATGTAGCTTTAGAGCATCAAAACTACGCCGCTTTATGTTAAAACTACGTATTTTTCACCATTTAATAATCTAAATTATATCTATTTAATACCAAATTAGTATTATATGATTATAATTATTTAGAGTAAGTATTTACTTAATTTAATAATTACAACCTTGATATTTAGTATTAACCTTGAAGTTTATAGGTTAAAATATTAGCTAAGTAATAATATTAAAAATTTTAATTAAATTACACTTTTAAGTTTATTTCAATATTCATATTAAAATAATTTGAACATAACTAGTAATTTTACTATAAAAGTTATATTTATAATATTAAAATTTTATTATATTATTAGACATTTATACACACAATGACACAAATATGATATATATATATATATACATTAAGTGATCAATTAGTAATTGTTCAATTGCCTATATAATTAATTATCAAAGATATTCACTTCATTTATAACAAATAATTTTTAAACTTTATTATTATTATTATTATTATTATTATTATTATTATTATTATTATTATTATTATTATTATATATATATATATAAAATTTTAGTAAATTATCAATTCCGGTTTTTATTTCTGCTCAATGCAATCAGATTACTCTTGCCGGTTTCTACTTGAGAACTCATGCCCTCCATACCCGCTCCATTAAAAATTTTGACTAGCCCGCCCGATAAAGTCAAACGATCAACTGATATATCTTAGCTTCTCGGATATTTTCGGTTCGGTTGTTTAGTTCTGCCCTCCAGACTGCAGACATCCTACCACTACAACATGGTTTTTGGTCGCCATGGCGAGGCGTTTATTTATGTTTTGGCGATTCAAATGAACAAAGTATATACGATAAGACAAGAGATAAATCCAATGGTCATTAATATGTCAAGTAACTAAAATCATACGTATTATGTTTCATAATAAGAATATCAAACGCAGAAGCTCAACTATCAAATGTACATTCATTATGCTATTAATTTGAATGATGTTTCATTCTTTATGGTTTTTAATGCTTTTGATTATATCTTTCTATTGATGTATTACAAGTTTGAATCAACAAAATTATTTTTCTTTCAAAACAGGTAACATAAAAAATCTTATAAAAAGTAAATATTAAAGTGACATTATTTCTTAGAAATAAACTAATAAGAGTATCACAAATTTATCTCCACCGAACTCAACCATGGACCCCTCCCCATTATTCCCCTAAGTTCTTAACCACTTTTGGATATGTAACACCCCAACTCCAAATCAAGGGCATTACTGTTCATTCACATATAGAGCTTTAAAATCCTACCTTTAAACCACACTTTCAAAATTTCTGTTTATAAATCTTGTTTGTCCTGAATATGCTCATAGAAAATTAAACTAATTTCATAAAATCAAAATCTCCAAAAGGCATAAAACCTTTTCAAAGTATAAACAAAATATCATTGAACCAACATCTTCCAACAACATGATAAAAAATTTTCAAAACTAATAATCTTAAATGTAACATTCTAGCAACATAAAATCTTTCCAAATGAAAGCTTGCAAACATTAATTCCCAAAGTAGTCCAACAATCCTAAGTCTTTCCAACAAATACCAACTCAAAAATAGTTCTCAACTTCCATCCTTGCCTACCCCAAAATCACTCTTCGCCAAGGTTTATGGCACCTGAAAATGATCAATAATAAGAAGTGAGCTAAAAAGCCCATAAGGAATGTTAATACATTTTTATAAATCAACATTTTAAATCACAAATAGAGATATAACATATTTTTCTTTTCTTCATAAGTCTCATAAAATCCTGAGTACAAATAAATAAGATATAAATATATTTCAAAACTTATGTTTATCATATTTCCTATTTCTCAAACAATTCCATAATATAATGAAATCCACAAATATTTTAAAACACATGTACTCATGGTTCTCAAAAGATTTGTTTCACATAAAATGTCAACTATTCTAACCCGTTGACAAGGGCCATTCCAAAATACTTACACTCTTGGTTCTCAAAACATCTTTCTTTCAAATAAAATGTCAAATATTCTAACCCGTTAACAATGGCCATTTTGTCAACTACTATAACCCATTGACTAGAGCCGGATTTGTCAAGTTGATACCCATTGACCGGGGCCATATTTGTCAAGTTTATACTCATTGACTAGAGCCATATTTGTCAAGTTTATACCTATAACGCCTCATCTGCCGCCTAGGCAGATGATGGGACGCCACACGGGACTGTGACTTCTTAATATATATGATCTTTTGGACATTGGTGGACCCATTTCAAAATATAAATACATATATCAGATAAAAATTGTAATACTTCCACCGTAGTGGTGTTTAAATTGTCCTTACATATATTGAGTCCCATTTACTGTAGTGTGGCATCTCACACGTTCCACTATTACCAAAAATATTACATTTACATTTCAAAACAAAATCATGGCCTACATCACAAAGACTTAATGTTAGGTCAGTCTCCTTGCACGCGGATGTCTCTCGACGACCTTCAATACCTACACCTGATGAAACACCCGTGATGTTTATACCTAGTGAAAATAGATAACATATAAGACCACATGTAGTGGTCCTCAACACAAAGATACATAACATAATTTGCGTATCAAAATACTCAATCTCCCGTAGGAGTACATAACAGAAATCTTGTACGTAGGGTACACGAGTTACACTCGCTGCATCGTAATCGAATTTCTTGGTGGATTTCATATAATTATTTCCATATATCATATTATTCATATTCTTATCATATAAATGTTTGCCTGTATAGACCGGAAATAATGAATGAGAAGGATAGCACAATAGATGCCCGAAGGTACGATACAGAACTGAACAAAGGTGTCAAAGCATAGTACGTGCCTGCCCACATAACAGAGGTGCAGTAGCACAATGTAGGAGTGTCGTAGCATTGACAAAGAGTGTCGTCGCACTAGTCAGCGAGTACCGAAGCACTAAACAGATAGTGTCAAAGCACTAAATAGAAAGTAGTGTCACACTAATTAGAGATGTCTATTCATTCACTATTTGGTCTTAAGGAGGCATACAATTATATGTGTTTCAAAGCATTTTATGTTTCTTACTCACATTCTTGTACTTGGATAACACACGCAAATAAGGGGCAAGAAAACAAAGTCTCCATCAGAATGTGGACGCTGGCGCTGCGAGGTCGTAACATTTTTTACATATAACTCGTGATACTCAGTACGCACTCTTTCATTCAATTTGTTAGATCCTACATTACTAAATTGATGGTTTCTGAATTAATGTAAGACACATGAACAAAAAACAAGACTTCAAGTTCACTCCAGTTAAATCTCACTAGTGGCAAAGTGGCCGCTAAGATGAGGCGTAAATTGGCAATTTTAGTTTCAGTTCGCTTTAGGCGAACGTGCATCTTCGCCTAGGCAAAGAAGCGTCGGGCTGGAACAGAAATGGGCATTTTTGCCCTATTGCACCGGATAAATTCAACCAAAACAAAACAAACCCAAAACCAAACCACAAAACTGTCTCAAACAAACCAAAAATACCTTTCTAATGAGAGTTAAGGTTTTACTTTTCCTAACACAAACATCACCAAATAAAGAGTTAGGATAGTTTCAACAAGAGTCCCCATCCAGCTTTCACACTCGATCTTCAAAGACTTGAACCAAATCCTCATTTTCTTCACTTCTTCGAATTAAGGCTAGATCTCTAGTAAATGAAGAGAAGGCAACCTAAATGGCTTCTTCTCTCCCTCAAACTCATAGCCCTAAGTCCCTCTAAGCAAAAAGGAGATATTTTCCTATTCTAGAAGACTATGTTTGGTCTTATCCCCTTTTGAACCTACTTATTTGCCCTTGCCATTCAGTCATCTCTCTTTGATTAATTTGCACTTAACTTATCCAAATATTATCTTAATACATACTCTTCTTATTTAATGACCCTTAAGTCCTCATTTTGCAAATTACCACTTCAACATTTTCACTTCTTAAATAATTTTGGTTATATCCTTTTTCACATCTTAGTACTAAATTTCGAAAATGCAAATTTAACTTATATTATACCAAACATGTCATAAAATTATTGGGTATAATTTGAGTGTTACAAATACCCATTGATAAGGGTCGATTTGTCGTTTTATACCCATTGACACGGGTCGTATTGCCGAATTCTATCTACGACAGATCCTATTTGTCAAGTTTATACCCCATTGGACGAGGGCTTAAAACCAAAGTCAAATATTCCCTTCATGTTTCCAAATTCATAAAAATACAAAAATATATCTCCATAATTTTCAATCCCTACCATGAACATTTTCAAATCCATTTTTCAAACAAAACTTGTATTTGATCCATGCATATAATTTAAACAAATACAAATTCTCAAAACTCATAATCACATACAATAACAAAATATTTGTTTTATAGAAAAACCGTATTAATCTTCCTTACTCAAAGTAATTCAAAAGTCTTGAACGATACCACTCTTACAATTAACTTCATTAAGAGTCTACGCTACCTAAAACAAATAAAAGAGAAAAAAAAACTCAATAATTATCCAAACTATTATTTATTTTTCTTCAATGTTATTTTTTTAATTTAATTATTTATTATTTTAATCCCATTATTATTATTAGTTATTATTATTATTATTATTATTATTATTATTACTATTTTTATTATTATTATTATTCCTCTTTGAATAATTTGTTTCAATTATTACTCTCTTTTCCAAACTAATTTAAATATAGTTTGATCAGTCACATGGTTTTGCTCCAATATCTCCTCTTCCTCGTCATAAATTCCGATCTTCACCTGCTCAATTTAGATCAAAGTCTTATATAAACATATCCAATTCCCAACGTTAATCCAATTGTTGGAATAAGGAGAAAAGGCTTACACTAAACTTACAAAAATCAAACCGATTTCAAAAACTTCTTGTTTAAATGCATATAACTCTCTTATCCAAACTTCTGCAAACATGATATGAACCGCTCATATCGTTGATAATTGTCCTATCTCAACATATCCAAAATTAAAAGCAATCCAACTGCCAGAATAAGGATAATGAAGTCTTACACTAATCCTACAAAACTAAAACTAATTTTTCGAATCGTTGTTTAAACAAGAATAACTCTCAAATCAAACCTTAAACATCATCGTCTGATTAGATCATTCTGTCTATCAATGATATCCAAAAATTCTCTAAAGCGATCCAATCCAATACATGAGGAGATATCATAAATTTCCCAAACAAAGACAAAACCTTTCCACTTACCTTTCTTTTTCAAAGATTTTCTTCACTCTTAAACACCTCACATGTCAAAACTAGAGAAAATACATTTACTTGGGTGATGTTTTTCCAAGCTTAAAATTTCCTTTGAAACCTTAGCTCACCTATCCCCTCTCCCTTTGAGAGAAAAATGAAGAAGTTAATCACGCAGTAAACTTTTGTTATTTCTTTTTAGCAAAACATTTCTAATTTTTTGTTAATAACCCCTTCCAACTTTGAAAATTTGCATTTTAGCCCTTCTTATTTTCCAAATTTTGTTTTTTTTTTAATTTAGGGGTATTACATGATTGGTCTTATTGGAACATATAGTTTTTAATAAAATTTTAAAATATTAATTTATTTATATAATTGAATAAATATTATTTAGAATAAGATATATTAATTATAATACAAATTCTTTAACAAAATAAAATATATTGATATTAAAATAGATATGTTTATATACAATTTTTCTTTTTTTTTTTTATATATAAATATTATAAGTATGTATTAATAAAATTTAAAATACTAATTTATTTATATAAAATAAAATAAATAATATTTAAAATATTATTAATTATATATTTTAAAATATTTTTTAATCTAAATAAAATATAAATTAGTATATTTATTATGTCTCATGCGATTGGTCCAACTAACAATCATGAACCCGTATACCATCTTAGATGCCTAGTCCTCAAAGTCGGATAAATTCACACACATTTGTCGAACTTAATCGTCTAACCGGTACGCCTACGATGTAACCTCGCCGCAAAAAGGGGGGTCCGACGACTGCAAAGCTCTGGGCCGCCTCCGATGATTATGTTATGAAAAGGATGGAGAAGAGGAAGGGAGTTCACAGCTGGAATTGCATAATTCTTCTCATATGGAGTCTTTTCTGTTTTATACCGAATTTCTCCTTGATTATAGGGGAAGATAATCTCGTGATTTTTGTGATATAATATCTCTTTCCTTATCAATGACTAATTCTCTCTTATTAAGGATTTATGTTTTTTAGACGTATGAGATTTGGATACTAGGAGATATGTGGATAAATATTTTGCGCATAATTTCCTCCTTAATATATTTATTCATAACAAACTTTTCATATACGGTAGGATGGCTCGACTCGGGGACCTGGATCCCAGACAGGTTTAGGACCTCACCGCTGTTGTCACAAGCAGTGCCTTAATACGGTAGGCCGTCTTGGGCCTCTTCATAATGCGAGCCAAGAAGTGGGCCTATGGCTCGGGCCCACTGAAAGAGCCGGGCTCAGCCTAAAGGTCACGATACTCACAATGCCCCTATTTTTTTTTCGACTAGAAGATTATGCCCTTCTAGTCGAGGAAAAATACTATGTTTTAAGACCCTAAGTATGGAGAATTAGAGATTATTAATGCTCATATGTCCTAATGCGTCTGTGCCACGTGACATTTCCGATGATGTATCTAATGCGTTTCTTTGAAGTTCCATCCTATATATAGGGTGAATCTCCAAAGTCTATAAAGTTTTCAATGGATTCCTCTTCCTACAATAAAGCTTTTTTCACCTATTGTGATTTTCCTCACTCGCATTTATGCAAATTGCTTATCACCTATGGATATTGTGTGTTTAAATACGACATCCGTAGGGCCTACCAAATGTCCCCGATGGGCGCCTGATTATGCCAATTCCCTTTTCATAGTTCCTTGAGAGGCTTATGGTAATCGACTGCAGGTCCTCGGATGGGGAAGCATGGTTGGCGCAATTCCCCCTTCCGCAGTTCTTTGCTGTGGTTGGGGTGCCCCGGTCCTAGCGCCTCTCGAGTCACAGCCAGCCAAGGTGTATGGTCAGAGATGAGGGAGTCTTTAAACATAATATTTAGGCCTTCTTTTCCTCGACCTTCTTTTTTTTCTTTTTCGCAATCGCATGGTATGGTTGCTCGATCGCATTTGTTTTTTTTTTTTTTGTAACCACTGATGCCTATTGGCGCATTTTAATGAGATTTGGTTTTTGGCATACTTGTGCACCAAACTTTCTATCTTTCACTTTTCTCTGCGTATGCCGACTAGGGGAGCAGATGACCTGAAGCTGGTTTCTAAGAAGCCTTATCGTTTCAGGATGTGTTTTCGATTTCAACTCCGGGATTGTTTCGAGTTCTACGGCTAACTGGCCTTGGCCGTTGAGTGCAAATGGCTGCTCACAGTCAGGCATCCGGCTTCATAGAACTATGGGCCTTCTATGGTTGATAGATCCAAAGAGATGGGTGCTACACCGTTGAGCTCACGCTGTTTTAGATGCCTTAGAAGATGAAATGTATTGTGAATACAAAGGAGAGAAGCATGTCTCGATACCGTGGTCGACCGTCTGGCAGCATTTAATGCGCTTGTCCATGCCTTTGCCCTATATAGATAGAGATCCAGATGTTAATTTTTACCTTACCACACCTTTGGCTCCAATCTTTCGAGCATCCAACACCCCAAGATTGGGAAGGAATCAAAGATTTCTAACCATTTTCGATCTCCTAGCCGGTTTTTACTTTCGCTTTTGCTTCCGATCTTGCTTATGGGATAGTTTTAGTTTGTGGTGGCTTTGTTATGGCATTCACCTCAAATGTGTGTTCTTAATCATCGATAGGTTCTAGGCGGAACTCCACATAAGGCCTTGGATGTACTCAGGCCCAAGCGGGCATCCCAATAGGTTTTTAAAAAGCTCCTTGTCTGTGGTTTTCGTCCCGCTATTGTTTTGGCTAGAAGGTCATCGAGTTGATCCCCTTTGTTTTCCCCAGAGAATGGAAAGAGGTCATAGAGATCACCAAACAAAGTTAGGTAGGAGGGGCCCAGCCTAGAGTCGCCCACTATAGCCTTGTTGCTTCTATGTCCATGGAGGAGTTAAGGCTGTCCTACCAAGTCCTTGACAAAGATCACTAAAATCGCCTCTGACGGACCGACCTTCAACCTGGAGGAGAAAACTGGATAACGCTGCTTACTCACCTCAGAGCGTCGACTTAGACTTCGCTCTTACTGTCACTATAGCTACCCTTACATGCCATCTAAGCACCCGCACTTATTCATTCGAACGTTTTTAAAATTTTTTAATGGTCAGAAGGTAAGCTAGCTTTCTCTGGAAGGTCAGATATTTCGCCGTAGAGATTTGTTTCATCTATACTATCAAGTCGGATCAGCCTGGTTGTTCATGCTCTCCACCCATAGTCCATGGCTGCCAATTTGTAATCGGCCCCTTGGTCTTCCCAAGATGGAGGCAAAGGGGCTGTTCCTGCCAGCCCATGGTAGCAAGACGCCTGGCTCTAAGGCTTCCTTGATGTGAATCACCTCGTGTTCCCCAGGTTTGTCTTAGTTCGCTGCAACTCATGTTTGCCAGTGACTATGATGGACATTACCCGCTTTCCTGATGTTATTCAGGTAAGTTTAGGCGGTACGATCAGTCAAATCTGTGATTTATAAGGTTTCAGGATGAGAACATTAGACGATTGCTGGAGATAACGGAGGCAAGCACAATCATGAGCTTTTGTTGACAAAGTGAAGAACTATGGGGTGAGTCAAGTCAAACCCTCCCCTACATTATCCCCCAATGCCCCGCTTGTCGCTTGGCATTATTATGAGAGCACTTCATTCCATCGACCTTGTTGAACCCGGGGAGCTCTTCTCATGCGATTTCACTTAGAAGATCTGCAGGCCGCGAAGGCCTTAAGGTTCCGCCCAAGCCTCCCATCCTCAAAGTCCATGGTCATTCCTACAAGAAAAATAAGAAAGAAAATAAGACAAGGGCTCTAATACAGGAGGCAACCGCACACCGGGTTGGAAGATTATGTGGACTGGACTCGGGCATGAAGCCGCTAAAGGAGCCCGTCGAGGAAGAGGAAATGGCCCAGCCTGCTTAACGGCTGGCATGGATGCGAAAGGTGTCACAGGTTTCTGAAAGCAGGCCACCCCTGGCTTTGTCAGAAATAATCGAGGCGATCTTCTAGATGAAGAGGCTCAAGGAATCAGGCACACTAATGGACTCTTAATCTGAGCCCTCGCAATGATCAACTAGCTCAGAAGGTTCCTCAATAAGGTCGATGTATTTTTTGAGGAGGGGATCCTACTGGGGCCCCAAATGACGAAATTGGGAGAGCATCCCTATTAAGGGTAGTAGCTGCTTCGATGCTCCCGCCTAGGCCTGCAGATACCGAGCCTAACAGAAAAGGCCAGCTGATCGGGCCTGTTGCTAAACGCATGTTCTACCGCAGAAGAGATCCATCCCCGATGGGCATGGAAAATTCTTAATCCAAAGGGTGCTCTAGAAATCATCCAATGTCGAGCCCTTCAACCAAAGCGGAGTTCTGCTAGTTCACATGCGCGACTCTATCCTAATTATTTTCGAAAGTACCTATGGCGGCTCGCGAGAGCATTATACCATTTCGCTCCCCATCTACATGGATAAGGAGGCCTTCCTGTCGATGGCCGAAGATGCTCATCCGTAACCATGATTTTCACCGATCGACTGAGCTAGTATGTGCTGATTTTTAGTACTTGATTACTAGTTTTGCATAGTAATTTTCTTCTAGCTTTTCTTTTACAGGCTGTGATGACTATCTGGAATATGGCTCGTTAGCATAGGGAGTTCCAATCCTGGCTAGATGAAGCCAAGAAACTATGGCTTTACGCCCGCCACCGCTTCAAGCATCAGCCTCGACGCTTCATGTAAGGAGAAATCTAAGTCGGTTATTGGGAGCAAGAGGCCAAAGCCAGGCAGGTAAGATTGAACGGAGGAGGCTACAGAGGCTATGTGGCTCATACGGCGCACACAGCAGCATGCCAAGGCAGTGGTAGAGGATGACCTAGCTAGTATCTAGATGCTTGCACCGCAGTAGGAAGACGGATGCAAGTCGCAGGCCGAGAGATTGCTAAATCTAGCCATTGAGCGAACGCCGCTTTAATAGAGCCTCGAGGCTTCCAAGGATGAGGTGTCTCCATTCATTCCTAGGCGAGTAAGGACAAGGAAGCTATGAATAAGACTACTGCAAGCCCCTGAGTTGATTTTTGCTTATGACTACGGATGTTGTGTGTTCAAACACAAGATTCGCAGACCAGCCGTAGATCCTGTGATGGCATGTCTGACTCTGCCAACCCACTTTCTCTAGAGTTTTTTGTGACCCAAGGTGCCCCCTCGTCTCAACACCATCGAGGTCAAGGGTCAGAGGAGACAGATTCGGGGCAAGGCTGAAGGATCCGGCTGAGGGTGTCACAGAGGAACAAGGTTGACTTTTCCTATGTTAGTTTTGGTCATTTTGGGATATTTTTGTAAGGGCGTCGTTTTTCCACTAGTGTGCATATTATTATTTTTTAATCCTTGAGCTTTTTAAATAAGATTTTAATGAAATATGAAGATGACAATAGGACATGAGTTGTGTCTGATAAAAATGCCAGCAGACAACAACTATATCTAGGCTTTTAAAAATGCTAGTAAGACAACAACCATATCTGGACTTTTACAGAGAAGCAAATATAGGCTTTCAGAGGAAATGTCTAAAAGATAGTAGAACAACCATCCGGGACTTTACAGAGGCAATTATAGGCTTTCAGAGGAATGTCTAAAGATAATCTTATCATGATAGTATCCTCTAAAGAAAACACAATTGATAATACTTCTAAGGTGATGCCTCCACATCCTAGGAACAACAAATTCGTTCAAGCCTACTTAACGCATAAGACCCGACTATCCCTACTTGAACTACTGTGTGTGGCCCTTCCTAATTGGGTTGGAACTTCTCGTTTGTTGGGTTGGTCGTGTTTTCAAAGACCCTTCTTAAGACTAATTCTCCGGCTAGGAATGTACGCTTACACAATCGCTGTGCAAGTTTCTTGCCAATCCGCCGGTATGATGCTATACACACAATGTCGCCCCGAGTTCGCCAATCGTGTTTAGTATTTGGCTACGCCGCATTTTGCTTTCTCATGAATTTCATTCTGCATTCTGGGCATCCTTATTTCGGGTGGGGACGGATGGCTTCCATCCCATACGTGAGAGGGCTTAATCCATGATACCCCGCAAGCTTTCTACCGGTTGTTCTATAGGCCCAATAAACCCGTGGTAGTTCATCTACCCACTTTCCTCGCTGTCGGAGTTTTTTCGTGAGCTGATAGGAGAGTCTTATTAGATGTTTCTGCCTGGCTGTTGCTCTATGGGTACCGTGGGGTCGAGTACATGTTTTTTATTTTCAATTCGCTGCAAAAATTTATGTATACCCGGCTATCAAATATTGGCCCATTGTTGGTTACAATCAATTGAAGTATTTTGAACCTGCACACAATGTTCTTCCATACAAACTGAACAACCATTTTACCTTTAATGGATATGAAGGCTTCGGCTTCTATCCATTTATAAAAATAGTTCGTGTGTCCGCACGGCTTCTTCTAAGCCAGGGCGCGGCAGGCAAGGGCTCCACGGGTCCATTCTCACCGAAATGGCGTCAAGGGCTCGCTATGGCTGGCTAGGTCTTGGGGTTCCGGGCACCTTTGAAATGAGGGTTCGTTGTCGGCGCTAGTCACACCTCTTAACACAAAGGACCAGATCGCGCTATGGTTAACCAATAGGTGTCCCTGGGCATGGGCTTTGCTGGGCTAACGTCTTGTCGCCTAGATGATTTCCACATACCCCATCATAGAGTTCCGCCAATACATATTGTCCCTACTGGTGAGTGAGGCACTTAAGGTAAATCTGGGCCCAGGACCGCTTATATAGCTGACTGCTTACAAGGAGAGCCAAGTCGCTTAGACCCGATCTTATGGGCCGCCTCGACTCCACCCCTCGATGAACTTCCCTCGAGGCACCTTTTGGAGGTGCTCACTGATTAGTTTCTCTACAAGGAACTTTAGACTTCGGCACCGATCGATTTCACGTCCATGGTCCTATGATAGTCGCACTATAAGGATTTGTTTCTCTGAGAATGATCCGTCTGGATGGGTGCAAGCCATTTGAAATCTGGTAGGTCGCGAATGAGTGGAAACAGCCTTTCGTATGAGATATTTAGGGGGGTGAATTATGGGGTCTCTTTTTTTTTTTATGAGACTGGTCTCGGGGTCACTTTTGGTCTCCGCTCTGACCTTCCTTAGACGCAAATGGCTTCTTTCCGTCGACTTATCTTTCTCATCTAACTGGTTTGTGATCATGACTGTTCGTTGTCGCCGGATATATCCTCCAAAGATCTAGTATCCGTCATTTCCACCGTATAACTCTTCCATTGTCACCGTGGGTCTAGAGATACGAGGGTTAAGGAGTCAACGCTCAAAGCTTCTCCCCGGTTCAAAGACTGCATCCATGCTATAAAATTTTATTTGTTGGACAACTTCTGTCTTAACCCTATGAAGTCCCATATGGACTCTTCTTAATGTTTCAAAATAGTTTTGTAAGTGAACTAGTATTCCTTCTTCCGACGCATCAAGGTTAGGTCTTCATGAGATGAACGCTCCCCAAATGCTTGAGTTAAACGATTTATTGAGCTTCATGGGAGCTTAGGAAACCAAGTAAGCAGGGCCTCCCAGTCCAGCTCAGAAACTTGCATAATAGAAGGTCATTGCCGGCATTCAAAGTCATCGCCTGATTGTAATGGAGCATGTGATCGTAAGGGTCAGTAGAGTCGACAAACATATTGAAAGCAGAAGGACAAAACCCGGGAGGTTCTCATGGGCCAAGAATGTGTCACCCTAAGGGCAAGGAGAGCATGTCGTTAAGACTCCGAATCGTTGTTGTAAGCGATATGTAGAGCGTAGGTACTATACCGAAGGTGGGGTATACCTGCAAGATGGGCAGACACGGGTGGGTAATGCGACGCTGCTCCTGTGCTCTTCGCTTCGTCGGCTCCACCGCCTATTTCTATTCTTGTTCGACGAAATGTGCCATTATCGACGCTGCTAAACGCAAGGCGATGAATGTCTCTAGCGTGACCTAGCCCCGCTTACTATCGGAAGAGCTTTCACGAGCTACTTTAGAAAAACCTGGCCGCTTGTCGGGGGTATCTACATCGTCAAGGATGATGGGCTCCTTCCTTTTATTATGAGCGATTGGGTGCCTTGCTTGACTGCTATCTTGCACGTCTCTTTCGCCAAGATCGGGCCTTTTTCCTACTTGGGCCCTCAAACGATCGTTTTCACATTGCAAATGTTCAGTGCGATCCTATAATCCCCTCATTTGCCTTTCTTGCTCTTCCTGTTTCTTCTCCATGTCTTAACGCCAATGAAGGAATTGATCTTCAAGTTACTAGATCATTGGGTTACTTAACATTGCAACTGTGTCAGACAAATCAAATGTGAGAAGGGAACTGGCTGATTTATTGGTAGAAGGACAACTGGAAAGTCGTTAGAGCCAAGCTCTTGCGAGTCTTTTTGTTTTATTCCCACAAACAGCGCCAATTGTTGTTACTTGGATCATTTGACCTCCGAGGCATCAACGACGCGATGTAAACATGCAAAAAGGGTCCGGACAAATGACGACGGTGTGCCGACGCTTGTCCGAAGTGATTAAGTCACAAAGGATGGAGAAAAGAAGAAGGAGTTTGGCGCATTGAATTGCATACCTTTCCTCGTGGGGAGTTTTTTTTTTTATACTGAATCCTCCCTTAATTAAAGATAATCTGATTTTGGTAATAAAATCTCTTTCCTTATTAAGGACTAATTTCTCTCTTATTAAGGATTTATGCTTTTTGAGACCTATGAGTTTTGGATATCATGAGAGATCCGCGGAATAAATATCACGTGTAATTTCTCCCAATATATTTATTCATAACAAACTTCTCATGTGATGATGACCGACCGGGGATTCAGATCCCAGACAAGTTTAGGACTCTATCGCCCTGTTAGTTTCCACATGGTTTTAATACTCAGCCGTCTCAAGCCTCTTCGATGATGTGGCTCTGGGCGCCAGCCTATTGGAGTACAACTGTTTTAAAGGTCAAGGTACTACGTGACTTATCAATAGTCATTTTCAACTCTTAGGCTCCTTTTTGAACCTGGAAAGTATCAAGGCTAAAGACTATATATATACACAATAATAATTAATGTTTATAATTCATGAGAAGTAAAATGTACACTAATGCGATGTACTACAAACTCGTAAAGAAAAGACATCGAAGGGCTGAAAATGTAATGCACCACAGATAGATATGAAAGGTACTCTTAAAACCCCAGCTATTTCCCACCCAGTCAAAACACTAATCCACAAAAAACAACAAAGGAATATGCTGACTGATTTAATGATTCATTTGAGTTTCCTTCATTAGTCATATAAAGCCTCTGCAATGTAATAAACACGCACATAGTATAGAACAGTAAACAAATAAAAGATAACAAAACAGACTTATCATAAGATATTTATCATGAACTGAGTATCTGACATCATTTTGTAAAGAAATAAATGAAAATGATAAGAGAATTAACTCATAACCACTACAGATATTAATCCGTGATATAAATTAGGGAAAAGTTCAGAGGTATAGTCGAGCCCAAATTACTAATTGTAATTATTCACAAAGTCTAAAAATCAACTCCCATTACAAATATATTATTATACTTACACCATGACGATCCAATTATGATTGCCAGAGAAAACTTCTACTGCCAATAATCCAGAATTAATAATTCACGTTTCTCGAGCACTCGTCGACTCCATGAAGAGAATTAAGTTAGAATCGCAAGTAGAGTGGCAATACACTTAATAAAATAATGAGTAGAGAGATTCATCAAAAGTCAAGAACATGAACCCGCAAATAGATAAAATAAAAAGGCTTTAAACCAAAGTCATACCGTAAATTTTCTTATTTAGATGTAGGTTGAGTTTGTTTCGTTAATTTCATTTTTTTACAAAATAAATAAATAGACTTCGTATAGAAATGCATCCAAGTGGATAGGCATGTATTCATAGATCAATACGAATACATGCCTAATAATTTTCCTCTCAAAGCAGCAGCCAAGGAGTCTCACAAGGTTCCGGTGTTGGGAGCAATGTTTTGAAACCGACCTGACCTAAGTCCGACCGGGTCAACCGTCAACCCGGGCCACAAACCGATCCGCTCAATCAAAAACTGCTGATGGAACCTTCGTGAATCGACGGTCAAACCGAGGAAATCGATGAATCGCCGCTTCGTAGAGAACCGACCGCTCACGCCACAATTTTTTTTTTTTTAAAGTTAAAATAACGTCGTTTTGATGCTTTTTACATCGAAACTACGTCATTTTGCTTAGGATTAGAAAGCTTGTAGGGTTAAAAGGCTTATAACTAAAAAAAAAATTCAATTAATAATACAGGCTCATGGATTTGAATATGGGAAGGAGAAGTTACAAGGAAACTACTCTACTACTATACTGTCATTGTGATTATTTTAGATATTAACAAAATTATATATTACTACTAATTAAGTATATATATTTATAAATACGCTTTCTTCATTTTTAATAATATGTTTTCATATATCAACATTATACATATTTAAATAAATTTTAAAATACTTTATTTATATAAAAAATAATAAATAATATCTTAAATATTATTAATTATATATTTTAAAATATAAATAATATATTTATTACGTCACCGGTTCAACCACGGTCCGACCAGTGAACCGTGAACCGGTAACTTTTTCGATTCAGTCACCGGTCCGGTTTTTAAAATATTGGTTGAGAGTTTAGGTATCACCACAACCTCGTTAATTCTTCCAACCCTAGTGCGGGTGCTCGAATGTTAGAGTACATAATAGATTAACATCATAGTTATTGATAGAAGAGAACATAAAATCTATTACAATGGAACAAAGAGATAAGAGAAGCGGGTTATATACATGTGATGTGGTTCTAGAATTATGGAGAAAGGACTCGGCATGCAGCAAAGCGTGATCCCCCTCTCACCCCTCAAGTGGCCGAGATTGATTTATTGGAAGGGTATGGATATGTTGCTGCTCGTGTGTAGCGTGGCACATTGGTAGTAGCTAGAAGCTTTCTCAACATGCCCCGCAAGCCGAACAAGGACCGAGGCATGAAATTTTCAGAGCAAGGAAGTGAAGACGATAAGCTCATAATGGTTTAGTGAACATATCAACTAGCTGATCACCAGTGGCCACATAGCGAACCTTGAGCTTGTGCAAGGATACAAGATCACGGACAAAATGAACATCAATTTCAATGTTCTTTCGTAAGGGCATGATGCATGATTAGATGCTGTGGCTCGGGTACCCCATATCACACCACAAGAGCGAGGAGAGGTCTCAAGACGAATACCAAGCTCATTTAGAAGTTGTGGATCCATTGCACCAGAGCCGCCGATGCCATGGCATAGCATTCGACTCGTTGGATCGAACCACAATTGGATCAGATTTGAGCTCAAACTAATCAAGTTTCCAAGAAAATGCACACACACCGCATAATGCATTTAAGGATCATCAATACTACTAGCCCAATTAGCATCGGAGTAGCCCTCAAGACTGAAAACTTTGGCTGGACGAAAGAAAAGGCCATAATGAATGGTGCCCTTAATGTAATGATGAAGTCATTTACAAGTCGCCCAACGAGCAACGTGCGTGGAAGAAACTAACCGGCTTATCGATCGTGAAGAGCCACTCCAACTGAGTTACTAATGTGGGTGCCATATTGTGAATCACGCTTAAAATGGCACCCAAATCACTTCAAACCATGCTCCAACGGAGATGGCACGAAGGTGGCAAATGCCATCCGTGATGTTGGGGTGCTGGTATTTGCAACTTCGGAGAGATGCAGAGGATGCAAATAGTCGCTGATGGCTCCTCAGGCATCTCTACCGTTTCAACGACTATATCCGGCTTCAATTTCTTATTTAAAACACAGAGATTCAAAGGAAATGAGCTTACCGAACCCTTGCCTTCGAAATCCTAGAACGGAACAAACCCAAATTTTCCCCAAATATTGTCCCAACCCTAAATTTCTCGTTAATGCTGCAAGGCAGCGAGGAAGAGAGTTAAGTTAAAGAAGGAGTGAGGGAAGAGGGAAGAGCAAAGAAGGAAGAAAAAAATCAGCAGAGTCGCTTGGAAGGAGGAGCAGAAGACAGCATGAGGAGGAAGGGAAGAACTGCTTGAAGGAAGAAAGGTGTTCCTTCTTTAAATTCAATTTTTGATTTTTAAATTAAAATAGATAAATTGCTAATTTTTTTAATTTATTATAAATTTTATAATTGGTAGATTCATTCATATACTTTATAAATTGTTCATTCTTTAAATTTATCATAATTTTTTAATTAATAAATTGCCTATTCTTTAAATTGACAATTTGATTTTTTAAATCTCAATTGATAAATTGATAAAATTGCTCATTATTTAAATTGATTATAAATTTTATAATTGATAGATTTATTTGTATACTTTATAAATTGCTCATTCTTTAAATTGATTAGAATTTTTTTTTTTTTTTTTGTAGATGGATTTGCAATATGACGGTTCTTTAACTGATTTGCTTATGAACGACACCGATTTATATGATGATACTATTCAGAGCAATCCCACAGTATTGGCGCCAGTACAAAATGAAATCGGTCCAAGATTGAGAAAATCGCAAAGGACAAAGAACTTCTCTATAGAAGAAGATAAATTAATTGTGTTTGCATGGCTTAATACGAGCAAAGATGCAATTACTGGGAATGAACAACAAGGTGGTGCATTCTGGCAAAGAATATTGCAATACTTAAAACTCAAGGAGGCAATCATGAAGAGCGTTTCAATTTTCTATTAAAGTCGCTGACTGGATATAAATGCAAATGCAAAGAAATTTGTCTGCCATAGTCAAAATTGAAAGACTACAAAGTGAACACACCGAGCAAAATAATGTAAGATATAAACTTTAATCTAGACACTAGTATGATTTGATATTTTGGAACTATTAATCAATAATTTCATATGTTTTTCTATCAATGTAAGAAGAAATGTTTGCGAAGACATCGGAAAACCATTTCAATATTTGTGCATTGCTGAACATATTAAAAATGGAATGGAAATGGACCGGTAATCGACCAAAGAATAAGAGAGCAAAAACTCATTCAACCGGTAGTCCTGCTGAATCAACCCATGTTGAACTCGCTATTCAACCCATATTTAGGGATGACACCGAACCTTCTTCCTCCCAACCTCGAGAGTCATTGGACATAAAGGCTTCGAAGAAACAACTTAAAAACAAAGAGAAGCAAATCGATGTTAAAAGATCACTAGATCATCACCATTGGAATGAAAGAATGGAAGTAGAACGACAAAAAGTTGAGCGACAGGACAAAATTTATGCTCAACAGATAGCATTGAGCAACATCAGAACAGCTAGGAATTGGAAGAAAAGATACAGGTAAAGAAACTAAACAAATGGAGATGAAAAATCATGGAACCGATATTTCACCGGGGCATGAACCCACTTTCTCGCAACATATGGAATAACCTCAAGATAGAGGTTATGAAAAAGTCGGTTTTAATTTTTAGTTGCGTTATTATTATGTTGCTATTATTTTTAATTTGTAGTCATTATTTATTATGTTGTAATGGAACAAAGATAACTCAATTTGAAATTGGAATTGAAAATACAACATGAAATTAAATTGAATTAAAATACAACATGAAATTGAAATTGGGGAATTAAAATACAACATGAAATTGATATCGAATTGAAAATACAACATGAAATTGAAATTTGGAATTAAAATATAACATGAAATTGAAATTGGAATTGAAAATACAACTTCAACTTGAAATTGATAGAGGTTATTAGTCGCCATGTCATCCCACAAATGCTCGATAAGATCTTACTGCAGTTGAGAATGAGTAATACTGTCCTTGATATGATAATGAGTTTGCATGAAGTCTTCTAATTCTGGTGTATACGCATGTGACACTTCTACAGGCGGATTTGCATCACTTCCATCAAAGTCATTGTTACCAATATCTCCTTTGTCCTCAATGACCATATTATGCATTATTATGCACGCTTTCATAATATCTGCAAGTGTATCTTCATCCCAAAAACGTGCTGGTCCACGCACAATTGCAAAACTGTCAAGTACCCTAAATGTCCGCTCTACATCTTTTTCACCGACTCGTGCTTTAGCAAAATGTTTTTCTTCAAACCTTATGGATGTGGGAATTGTTTTACAAATGTGATCAATTTGGATAACACCACGCCCAGATAATATCCCATTCTATACTATGACCATTTGCTAATAATGTAAACAAAGGGACCCATTCTAGAACATTTATGTCATTCTAATAAACTGTGTAGTACCAAAGAATGCATGCCATATCCAAAGATCTCAGATGCCACGTACCTTCTAAAATGATTGTCAAGTTCATGACAGACTGAAGATACATACCTTACCACGGTAGGACACCTTCCACTTCCAATGCATGCAATCAATACTCCCTAACATGCCGTGCAGAGTTGTCGTTGTTCCTCCGCCAGGCGCAATCGAGCAATATCACATTGTTTGGTGACCTCAGTAATGGTCGCCAAACTTTGCACAATGCCACAAACCTTCATCATATCAGAAAGCCCACCGATGTATAACTACGCATCCGCCGGTGTTCCAGGGGCAAGGAATTTATAAGCAAATTGTTATCTTTGAAGGGGATGACAAACCGAGAACTCCAACTGCAGATCTCGTTTTTCGACGGCATGGATCATATTGTTCAACCTCATTTACAATTCGAAAAAAAAGATGACAACTCATTCGGAACCTCATTCGAAAAAAACTTTCATATACATAAGGGGTAGCACGATTAACCATTCTGTGGCCTGGAACGGAACCACGATGTCTTCTTATCCGTTCCTGACTAAACCCTTCGGACCTTCTAGTTGCAGCATACAATATATCCAAATCATCATTATCTTCTTCTTCAATATTGAGGATCTCTCCTAAAGTATTAGGAAAACGATTCATATAACTTGATGAACGAAAATATGAAAGGATAAATAATCAAAGAGAAATGAGATATTGGAAAACTGAAAAAGAATGTAAGATAAATGGATGAAAACATGGAGAAAATTATCATATTTATAAACGACTATAATTTTTAAAAAATTTTTATTGGCAGGTTAAATTTTCAAATTTGAATTTTAATTTATACAAATTTGAATGAATTTTAAGAATAAAATTTGAAATTTGAAATTTTTATTATACAAATATATTCTGCAATTCTAACATCGTTATAAAAAAATATATCCGTTAAAATATAATTGTTAAGTTTAATTTCATATTTTTTAGTTTAAAACATTTAATTTATTGAAATGGTTCATTTTAACACTTACCATTGAAGCAAAAACACTGCTCAAAGTTAAAATAAAATGACTCATCAGATTGTAAAATGATATTTGACACCCATTTTTAACAACTTCCATTAGAGTTGCTCTAAAAGCAATGTCGTGGACGGTGTGAGTAAGATATTGTAATGCCCCACAAGGTTGGGGTAAAGGAAGGGACGTCAAAGGAAGCGCACATCGTAAAGATAGAGCCTTGACACATTGGGGTAGGGCTGTTGGCAGAGAAAGGAGATCTGATGCATACTTGCTTGACTAAGATGAAGACCGTAAGGAGCGCGAGAAACTTCAAAACCAAGGAAGTATCGAACAAGGCCAAGGTCCCGAGAGCAAACGGATCGAGGTCGTGAACATGGAAATAATAGCAGGAATCCCCTCTCCAAAGGATTAAGATATCATCCAATGCAAACCAAGAGAACGGGTGGATTACCATTTCAATGAAGAAAAAATAAAGAGAGTCAAAAAGTGAAACCTCATCATAGAGTAGTTTTCAGGGACGCTTTAAACCAAGCTCTAGGAGCCCGTTGAGACCATAATGCCTTACTTTAACCGACAAACATGGTTAGATTGGAAGCATCAACATAGCCTTCTCTGGGTTGTGCCATGAAGATACTTTCATGGAGATCACCATTCAAAATAGCGTTACAAATCAATATGCTTGAATGGGCTAGTTGTTAGTAAACAGCCATGAAAATGATCCGAATAGTAGAGGGTTTGAACCACCTGGGAGGTATCGGCAGTCAATGCCCGGAACCTCGTTGAAATCCCTTACTACCAAGGAGCCTTATATGATCTGCTGAGCCATCATCATTATACTGACATGAAAAAAGTCCATTTGTTGTTGATATCGTTGATTCTGGAGTGAGGAATAAGCTCCCCATGTGATTAAATGAAGGGTCGAAAATCTTGGCCTATGGCATTTCCGAGTCGGGAAGAGCAAGCCGAGACGAGGTTGGCTTAAGAGAAGAAGAGGAGAAGAAGAGATGTAAGTCGAGGTTTGACAATGCCGGGATTTAGCCTCGATTTCATGGGGACAACGAGAGCAATGAGGAGCAAAGGGAGAGGAGAGGGTGATGGGGAAGGGGAAATGGAACCCGACAAGTGGCAGAGAAGGGTCAGTGAAGCATGGAAGGTGGAGAGGAAGGCCAGGGAGAAAATAGGATTAGGGGAAGGGTGGTGTGGAGATCAATGGCGCTTGTGGTAGTGTCATGAGAAGGGAAAGTGAAGAGATTCAAAATGTGGAGAGGGAGAGTCGGGAAGTGGAAGAAGAAAAATAGTGGATAAGGAAATTGCGCTTCACCAAAGGTAAAACAAAGATCCGCAATGTAAACACGTCCAGAGGAATGGAGCCATTTGACCCTTTGTGATAAGGGCTATAGCCAAGAAAAACGCATAGTGAAGTCCTAAATGAAACTTATGGCAACCGTAAGGATGGAGGTATGGATACCAAGCACAAACTAATAAGAGCATGGTACTGAGGTTGATGAAAGATCTGCTCATAAGGTGACTTGTGATTTAAAAACAAGAGTGGATGTGCAATTAAGAAGATATGTAGTTTGTGAGAAGGCCTCCCACTAGTACTTGAGATCCACGGAGGCCTTCTGCCAACAAAGTGAGACCCATATCAACAATGCTCCTATGCTTCCTCTCAACCTTTCCCTATTGGTGATGGGTGTGGGGACAAGGGTGCCGAATTGCAATGACATGCTCTTGAAGAAGAGAAGGCAACCATCTATATTCACCTCCAAAATCAGTTTGGAGACATTTGAGCTTTGTATCTAGTTGACACTCAACCATCTTAATGAAACGAAGAATAGTGGAAGTTACTTCGGACTTGAGGCGAGTGATACACCCACACATACCTAATCATCAACAAACCAATGTAGTAACTCGTAGCTAATGTGAGAGCTATAAGGGGAGGGACCCCACAAGCTCAATGCACAAGCCGGTGAGTGGACAAGTGGTCTTGAGTGGTGTAGAAGAAAAAAAGATGTGATGTAATTTTCCATATCGACCCAGGTTCACAAAAGAAATCTTTGCTTCGTAGATAATGGAGTCTCGCAGCTACGCAACATGACTTGATGTTGAAGTGAGCTGGGCATTATATTGAGTTGGTAGAGTCCATCGCTGAGTCGCTCCTGAACTAGAGACCGCCATGGTGAGCTCGTCTCTTTACATAACAATGGAGTAGCACAAACTCGATGATAACATTACTGCGAGAGTAAATTGGGATATGCTATAAAGCGTTCTTTTATATCGTGCACCATAAGTATATTCTAAGATGGAGAGGTTCGGGGATGAGGAGGTGAGACTGGACCAACATGAGTAATGGAGAGAAAAGGGAGAACCGCTACCAACTATCAGCTTGTTTGGACCATGATATGCAAACCGAGATTCAAGAGCTACTGGAATTTCCAGGTGGGCGTGATGAGTAGCACCATTGTCAAGATACTGCCTCATCTCAATGGAGTTCCGTGTTGCAATGTGAGCTTAAGTGTCACAGATGACAATGTGAGCTTTAGTGGCAGAGGTCGCTATAAAGTCATTGGTTTCGGCTGTCAAGAAACTCAAATTAAATCGATGATAACGCTTAGAGCTTGGAAAAAGTGTCCTAAACGACTTCACATACTGACATAGTAGTCTTGATATGGCCCGAGGATCTCTTGTAAGAATTTCTTAATGGGCTATATGAATTGAAATTGAATCAATTAGTTTGGTCTAATAAATGTGAGATATGGATTCTTAATCAATCTAATATGGGGCTGGCTGTGGTCGAAAACGCTCCTACTGCACGAGAGGGCCTGTGGTCTAAGACTCTATAAATAGTGCCTGTCTCCCCTAACCCCCAATGATACACATTTTGACTCACATCCGCATCTAGAGAAAACTCTCCTCGAGTGGCATTCTATTAGGCCGTTGTTCTAACTAAGGGATAGGGAGAAGATCTTGAGTTCGTGTTCGCGGATCGTCGCTAATTCCATGTGAAGCATGATGGATTCCAAATCAGGTACGCGAATCGACAATTCTCTCCGTTATTGTGTTTTGTTTTCTAACTATGGTGATCCTGGGCATGCCATGTTCGTGGCCTACATCTGGTATCAGAGCCTACCATAGTTTGGAACCGAAACATGCGGATTAGGTTTTGTTCGAGAGGTTTTTGTCCGGGCCAAATTTTTAACGTATGAAAGTTAAATCTTATTACATATTTGGGAATCTACCGCCGAGACGAGAATATTGATGGTGGCATCGTCAATGAGGAGGCCGGACGCCGCCACACGCCGCCACACGCGGCGTCGCTCGAATCGCGCATCTTTGACGCAGAACCGCTTGATGACGCCATCGAGGCCCGATCCGCTGACCTCGATTCACCCATTCTCATTATTATTCTCATAACGCTTCATTGCAAGGTAATTAATTAATTAATATTTGAATTTACCATTATTATTTTCTTATAACGTTTTTCATGTGTACTAATTAATTACTATTTGAATTACTATTATTATTTTCTAACGTCTTTTCATTAAGGTAATTAATTAATTACTAGTCAATTAGATCTATTAATGAATTGAACAAAGATAATTAGTATGACATGTAATGTAAAAGACATACGCCCTGTTTTTTCCCGGCTCCGCATTACATATATATATAACACGCGACATAAAGCTTTATATCCCTAAGATGGTAGACATTTTCACATTCAATTGGGTTGTGACCACCAAAGTGGCACACTCGGGACCGGGCTTGAGAAATATCACTTTATATCAGAAATGATACCCCCTGCTTTTATTGCGTGATCATAATTCCCTAAAGGAGGTGACTTGTAGCACCATGGAGGGGTGCATGTATAGCATGTGCTTGAGAAATGAATGATCTTAGTGATTCATCACCCAAAGGTGGTGATTTCAATAAAGATTAGAATATGTTCTCACGGCCGGCCACGTGGAGAGCGTACAACCCGCATGTCATAGTACGCCCAAAGGTGATTATGATGATGTATGTAATTCTTCAGATAAGATTCACATAATGCCGACATATTGTTTGTTTGTTTTCCAACATACTTTTCAGAACTAATTCCATTTCACCGAGGTCCTTACCGGATTGAACTTTAAGAAATGGAAAGAGGATTTTCTTATTCGGGAATGGACATGGATGTTCACATTGCTCTTACAAAAGATGTTTCTGCCAGATATCACCGCCACCAAGCATCGAGAAGAGCAATAGATTTGCTTATTATACGAAGAAATCCATTCAAGAACACTTAAAAGTGGTTTACCAAATTGACCCAGATCATAAGGAATGATGGCGTACTCTCAGAGTAAAGAAATCGCATATCATTCATCGTCGAGATTTGCACACTTCTTCAAAAACACTTCAATATGAAGTATGATGGTACTGCTGGGGTTAGAGATTATGTCCTTAGGATGGTAGACCTAAAGACGAAGCTTCAA
Organism: Tetrastigma voinierianum; assembly: GCA_016808115.1. Classification (NCBI taxonomy): domain Eukaryota; kingdom Viridiplantae; phylum Streptophyta; class Magnoliopsida; order Vitales; family Vitaceae; genus Tetrastigma; species Tetrastigma voinierianum. Next base: position 30,037 of record JAEQBH010000970.1, read on the forward strand.
GCTCTTAATGTTTCCATCTCTATATGGTGCATTGTGCATCAAGCTCCCAAACACCCTTCCACCGATTTTGGGATTATAAAGACAAATTACAATTCCCAAGATGAGACTTGGTCAATTAATGACTGGAGAAAGGCAAGGTAAGGGTAGGAAGAGAAACTTAAGAAGGAAAAGGGCATATGGCCTTATATGTTTCTAGTTCCCACAAAAGGAAAAAATACAGGTCCAAATCGCACTCATAAAGGTACCATGACACTAATGTCAACTGACAATATGGGTCCAAAAGACATTCTTTCAAAAGGGATGGTGACCACGCTTTCTTCAGTAAGAAGAAAGGCTCATAAAGAAGGATTGTGCAAAGCTTAAAGCTTTGTTATTCAAACGTGAGCTCAAGGTGTAATGATTTCTTTATCACTTGTTTAGAATCCAACCTATCCAAGCACCATCCAGTTCTTGGTGGCTCGACAAAGGTGCAACTAATCATGTCGCGCTTTACCATACGTGGATTCATAAACCTAAGGAAGAAATCAGATGAATCCATGACTCATCGTGGGAAACAACGAGAGAAAGCCGATGTTATGTTTGTGGGAGATGTAATCTTGATTCTAGACTCGGGTTTTAGATTAATGCTGAAAGACACTTTATGTACCTTCATTTAGACAGTAACTTAGTCGTATTGTGTTCGACAAGTATGACTACTCTTTTGAAATCAAGAGCAATGTTATTTCTTTGTTTCTTGATTCAAATAAGGTTGGGTGTTGTTATATGTTCAACGGATTGTACAGATTGTGTTTATCTCCCAATGACATATACGTAGCTTATACGGCTGAAAAGGTTGTTTCTAAGAGACCGTTACCTACAACAGCTCTTACGACTGTGGCATAAACGGCTTCGCCATTCTAAGGATAGCAGAAAGGTCGATAAAGACAACATCCCGCCCTCGTCTAAAAATGACTTAGAGACATGCTGAGGATCGTTGGTAGAGGCAAATGACCAAGATAAGAAAAGAAAAATCACAAATCAAGTTCTCGACTGCTGAGGCTCATTCACACCGATATATGATTCCATACCAACCTCAGGTAGAAATTCCTTTATTTCATCACATTTATCGATGACTATTCTATATGGTTATTCAGACTTGATTAAAGAAAGGCTGTGCTTGACAAGTTCAAGATTTTTCGGACTAAAGTCGAGAAATAGTTGGGAAAAAGTCATAAAGGTTGTTCGACCGAGGTGGAGAGTATTATGGTAAGCATGGCAATGCCGATGTTTTAAGGCCATTCGCTAAATATCAGAGTGATTCGACAGGTCAATTTACTATGCCCGGGAGTCCCGAGTAAAAATGGTAACCGAAGGCAATCGCATTCTTATGGAAATGGTAAGGAAAAAGGATTATAGGACAAATTTACTCGGTTTTCGTGGGTGAATCTTTGAAAACAAATTTTTGGTACATTCTAAACGCACCTACAAAAAGTCCGCCCGTTGACTCCTTTTGAGTTATGGATCGGCGTAAGCTTAGCTAACCATCTTAAGGTTTGGGGATGTCCCTAAAAGTGAAGTTGTATAATCCAACATTAAGTAAGGACTCAAGAACCACTGTTACTTTGTATCTTACCCGAACATTCGAAGGGATATCTGCCTCTATAATCCCAATGGAGGCACAAGAATTGTGAATCACAGATGTACCAAGTTTTTGGAGTTTGATGTGGCGTAATAAAGTGAAGCCGTCATTGCACTATTGAGGATAATAGTATGGTGGGTGATATGGCATCTTTATCTCCTCCCACGTATAATTCGTGGAGACTCCCACACACCATATTGAACCCGCTGAGGTTCGGATCCCTGCACAGACAAATTTCTCCCACGAAGTTCATCAATGCTCAAAGCAGGATGTGGCTATTGCTACCTCCCAGCAAGGGGAGATCCACAGGGTAGATGATCGCCTATACCAATCGGACTATTTAGTCTATATAGGAAAGCAAGACTCACGACATCGGTTCGTGGCCGATCCAATGACTTATGCGGAGCCGTGGCTCTGTCTTCATTCGAACCCGTGGTCGATGCAATGAGAGAGCTGAACTGAATCATGAGGCATAATGGAGTTTGGGAACTTGTTGAATTCATTCTGATATCATAGACCCGCTACAAAATGGGTGTATAAGACTAAAAGGGACCCTAAAGGAAAGATTGAGAAGTTTAAAAGCCTCTCGCACTGTAGCCAAAGGTTTCACTCAGAGAGAAGGAGTAGATCATGAAGCAACCTTTCTCCGGTCTCTAAAGATTCTTTCAAGAGTGATCATGCAGATTAGTTGCTCATTTCGATATGGAGTTACACCGCGATGTTAAACCTGGCTTTCTCAATGGAGACCTTAATGAAGAAGTCTATATGATGCAACCCGGTTTTGAGGCAAATGATTCAGTACACTTGTATGTAGACCGAAAAGTCTATTTATGGTCTCAAGTAAGCTTCTAGGACAATGGTACTTAAAATTCTCATAGTGTTGTTACTTCATATGGTTTGTTGAGAACAGTAGATCAATGTATATATCGTAAGGTCGGGTGGGAGGAAATTCATTCTTTATACCTATGTGGATGATATCCTCGCTTAAAGCAAAGGACCTTTGGTTTACTACATGAGACAAAGCGGATGTTGTCAAAGAACTTTGATATGAAGGACCTTGAGAGGCGTTTTGTCCCGGGCATGAGATTCATAGGAATCGCTCTCAAGGACTTTTGGGTTTATCTCGTAGAGCATATGTTGATCAGATTTGCAAAGATTCAACATGATAACAAGCGTGAAATTGCTCCCGCTCCTCAGAAGGTGATAAGTTGAGTTCTGGCCAATACTTCTCATTCAGATTTTGAGAAAGCCCAAATGAAGAATGTACCTTTTATGCTAGTGCACTCAGAGTAATATGTATGCTCAAGTATGTACTAGGTCATATTGCCTTTGCATCAGATCTCTGTGTAGATATCGGCCAACCGTAGAGTACCATCATCGGGTTGCCGCTGCCAGTTGCCATGAGGTATTTAAAGAGGACAAAAGACTATAAGGCCGACACAAAACATGTTCAGACCTACAAACAGGTTTGGTATTCTATCTCGACTTTGGTCGTCGTCAGATGAAAGAAGTCAACAAATGTGCGTTACACTGCTAAAGGCGAGGTGCAAGATCATGGAAAAGTGAGAAACAGAAATCAATAGCATCCTCTACCATGCAGCAGAGTTTGCAGCATGCTTTTCGCCAGCCTACTGTGCACTTGGCTCCGAAACCTCATTAAGGAGTCGACCGTGATTTGGATTTCAGGACAGGCCCATGGTATTGTGACAATAATCACAGTTGTTGTTTGTTAACAACAATGCAGGGGTCTCAAGGTCTAAGCATATGGAGGTCAAGTACCCGACTATAAAGGAAAAAAGTTCAGACTCTGACATCATATAAAGGGGAGCAATATTTCAACGTATGATATGATTATCCATAACCAAAGGCCTTCGCCCTTGTATATGGATCTATGTCATTAACACGGGCTTAGGAGCATCATGGGATACCGCCAATTAGTGGGAGCTGCTTAGTTTTATGTTGCTCTTATGAAGTTCGTATTCGATTTCATTACATTTTTGTAATATTTGAATATGTATCAAATCTTTGTATCTAATGAGTAGTATTTGTGAATGTAGATTTACCGCTGAGTACATATAATTGCTGAAAATCTCGAGGCATTGTGTAAACCTCGAGTACGTGCTATGGGGCATTCTTGGCATTAGCCTTAATAATATGTCTTGTTACACATAAAGATGCGTTAACTATCAAGGTAAGACATACTTGTGCCTTGGAACCATGATGGATATTCTCCTGTGACACACTAGGTTTTGTGACACTTAAGGAGAGAGAATTTGGACAACAAAATGATAACATGAAGTATCACTCATTATGCGGTGTTGTCCATTTAACACACTACCATATTTAATCCATATCAAGAAAAGTTGAAAGCCTGTGACCATGGAAGGCTCGCGTGAGCACATGCAATAAGTATTCGAGACTTTACGGATTTGGGATTGACTATTAAGTAACAATCTCTAGACCAATACGAGGGTGGGCAATATAAGCTCGCTTTCAATTAATATCGCCCAAGGAGAATGTTAAGAATTTCTTAATGTGGGCCATAAGGAATTGAAATTAACTGAATTAGTTTGGTCTAATGGTGCGACTCAATTGCTGACATGGTCGGCTAGTTTGGGTCGAGGCACGGCCCTACTTACACGAGAGGGCCCGTGGTCGAAGACTCTGAGTAAATAAAGGCTCAAGTCCTCCCCAACCCTAATGACACATTTGACTCACATCCGCATCTAGAGAAAACTCTCCTCTCAGGAGGGCAACTTTAATAGGCCAAGGTTCTAAACGAAGGATAGGGGAAAGATCTTTGAGTTCGTGTTCGCGGATCGTCGCTAATTCCCGCGTGAATAGCCGATTCCAAATTAGGTACGCGACCGACACCCTCTCCGTTATTGTGTTTCTGTTTTCTAACTATGGTGATCCCGGCATGCCATGTTCGTGGCCTACGCCTCTTCCATTGAAGCTTGCCTCCCACTCAATTACACTGAACCGCCGTAGAATGAGTCTCTCGGTGAAACAAAGTGTAGTGAAGATTGATCTGTGTTGTGAAAATTGGTGTGATTGAGAGCAATTTGAGCAGTGGCAACAGTTAGATCAAGTGCTGAGGCACTGTGGAATTTTTCTATGCGAAGTTCATGAGCCTAAAGCATGAATTGAGCTTCGAGTAAGGTTACAGAGTCCTTTGATGTGAGATTGACTACCATTGGTTCATATTCAGGACCTAGTCCTCCTTGTATATATAACACAATTTCATCATCAAGAATAACTCCGTCCAAAGACTCATTAATTCAACCACGTGTCAGTTGATTTCATTTTGAGTATGTAGTCCCCAATAGTTAGAGATCCCTTTTTCGTGGTTTGGAGAGAAAACGAAGATGCGCACCGAGCCTTAGGACTTAGTGTGGGAGAATAATTGTTCCAATAACTTCCGCACTCGAGGAAGTGAACAATGAATTACATGCAAGCATGTTTTAAAAAATGTGAAGATAAAATCCAACTAAGTAAGAATTGATCCTACTGATCCAAGTGAGATATTCCGATTTACAAAAGAGCTTTATCATCAAGAAACTTGGTCGGTGAAGATCGAGGCCAAACAACGTATCATCCAATCCATAGTTGGTATGATTTGAGATCTCCACAATATGCAATTCGATCAATCGAGTCGAACTCCAACCGGTGAGTGTGAAGGTATGACTATGGAGGAAGATTGAGCTGCGTGAATTCAAGCGATTGCAAAGAAGAAGAAAATCGAACACAATGTATCCCGAACTCGATACCATGTTAGAGTACATGGTAGAGGATGAACATCATGTTTATTGATAGAAGAGAACATAAAATCTATTACTATGGAACAAAGAAGACAAGAGAAGGGGTTATATACATAATACATGTGATGGAAGGTTAAAAATTATGGAGAAAGGGCTCTCAAGATAATGCATGACACCAAGTGGCTAAGACCGAAGTTAGCTGGAAAGGTATGGACTGCTGCTCGTGTAGCGCGGCACATTGGTAGTAGCTCGAAGCTTCTCAACATCGAATCAAAGTTTAAATTCAAATTTCAAATCAAAGTTTGAATTCAAATCAAAGAAATTGAAAGACTTTAGCCCAAGCCTATGAACGCTTCTAATACACATCAAGAAATGGAATAATCCAAATTATAAGGCATACCAAAGAAATCAACCCTAGTTTGGTAACTAAGCACCTATAAAAGCACAGTACAATGGCAACGAGGAAAATCAGTAGACGCAGGAAGGATAAAATGATAACAATAGGGGTGCTAACGAGACGAGACAACTCGCGAGCTACTCGGACTCGACTCGATCAAAACTCGTATCTTGTGAGCTCGACTGGAGCTCGAGCTCGACTCGAAATGTTAACTAGTCGAGTCGAGTAACTCGTAACTCGACTCGAAAAGCTCGCGAGAAACTCGAATATTTTTGTATATAAAATTTTAAAAGTTTTTTTTTTAATTTTAGATCTCTACTTTAGGGAATGACATATATAATATATCTCTATTTTTTTATTCTTAAACAATCATACATTTTTATTATTTATTTAGTTATAAATATATTTATTTTAAAAATAATTAATTTTCTTCTTTAAAGAAAAGATGTAAGAGAATAGGAGATTATTCTATAAATTATATTAAGTTAGTATTATAACGTGATAAATATATATATATATATATATATATATATATATATATATATATATATATATATATTCCATATTAATCGATTCTCCTAAAGTTTGATATATAATAATTAGAGGTGCTAATGAACGAGACAACTTATGAGCTACTGACTGAATGATCAAAACTCTGACTCAGTAAGCTCGACTCAAGTAAGCTCGATCTCGGAGCTCTAGCCGACCAAACGTTAATCCACTGACTCAGCTCACTGAACTTGAACTCGACTCGCATCATTAGCACCCTAGATAACATTGATTGTCAAAGGCATATTACATATGAAACTATATAAGGAATAGGCTGAGCAAACTTTACCCCTAAAATTCTAAAAAAAAAAAATGCTTTTATTAAGGTGGAGCATGTGAACTGATGTTTAAGGACAGCTAGACTACTATTGCTATCTTACTAGCAGACATGGTTATGCCCCCTTTATTTATTTCTGCAAGCTCCGCCACTGCTTTTTAGGAACAATTTCTGGATCATTAACACCTCAATGCAAAAATATTTATAGAAGGTAACATTGGATCAAGACACACTATCTTCAAATTGTCTTCCACCATATTCATGCCACGCATGTTGGATACATAGCCATTCTGAATTTAGAAAATATAAAACACGTTCAGGCATGCATTTTTCCTATTATAAACCCGATCAGTTCCTTATGAGTGGTTTGGCATTAAAACTTTTCAGCACTATGATTTCTCATCTACTTGTATCTTTTTATCTATGCATGATTTTTTTCTAGAGGTTAGTCCAGCACCACACCCCCAACTTCACATGGTTCATTATAAAGACAATTTGATAATAAAAACACTAGCAAGTAATTAATGGACAATGGGCAGTGGCTGGATGATGTAGTTTTGATATTGCAAGGAAGCAGTAGGAGGTAGATGTGAGTGGTAAATCTAATGCCTTACTCAACAAAGCCAGAGGGCGATGGCTTGATGATGTTTTGATAAATAGTGCAAAGGAAGGAATAGGACGTAGGTGGATGGTCACATTTAATGCCTTTACCCAACAAAGCTAGTGACGTTCATGCCTAGGAGTACTAATTTTAATTTTAATTCAGATATGTATGAAGATAAAGAGAAGCAGCGTGAATCAGTTGTGGGATCATCAACATGAAAACGGCTGGAATTTGCAATAAGTTCATAATATAATTGAAGGCAATATTATGTTTTTAGGGATCTCAACTAGAAGTTTCCACTTGAATAATATACTAAAGAAAGAAAAGGAGTTGGAACGTACTATTGCAACACCATGCTAGCAACCCTCAATCATAGTAATACGGACTTTGTTTAGAAAATTTCTTATCCAAGGACTCTGTATCTGTGCCACTCCGCATCTCACCTGCAAATGCAGGTCGCTTTGGGAGTGGAAGATGTGATATTTCACTACAAAGCATTCCCACAGCACTTGATATAAATGGTCTATCTTGGCTAATTCTTGTACACATAAGAGTCTCACAGTATGCATCTATAATATCTCCTCTTGGAAGCATCTTCTGATAACTTCCATCTATTAATGGATTCATATTGTCTTCATTCCAGGTTCCATGCCTGAAATTATTTCAACATCATAAGTAAACTTAAAGGTCAACAACACTCCCAGTTTCTATGACTGAAATTATTTCAACACCATAATTTAAACTTAAAGATTCCAACATCATAGGAAGCAATCATCACTGATGGGGTTTGAAAAATAGGCGCGCAGGCCCACTCGCTAGGCCCAAAGGAGAGGTAAGCCCTATGAAACACCCAAGCCCCTAGCGTCGGCCCAAGAAAGCTCGATCCACTCTCGCCCCAAAGGCGATGATATGGATAGTAGGAAGGCCACATCTGCCAAATCAGACTAAATATCACCAATAAGGAAAGTAGGATAATTCTCAATAGCGCATCTTGCCGTCGGACTAAATCTCACCCGATAAGGAAAATAGGATAATTCTCAATATTGCTTATCTGCGGAAATGGTAAATCTTATCAATAAGGAAAGTAAGATATTACCACCCCTCAATTATCCCTTATTAATTGGTTTACAATAAGGAAATAAAATCTCCTACCCAATGAGAGAAATATCATATCATCCTCCGACTAGGAAACATACTATTCAGTGTCATCATCCAATTAGGAAACATACTATTCAGTATCATAATCAAATTAGGAAAGTTGTCATGATCATCCCTTATAAATACGGGCCACCCGCGCCCGGTGAAGGTACGCACTCTTAGGCGCATATATGTGCAACACCATTCGCCATCTAAGCAATCTCTCTTTTCTCTTGAAGAAACGGCTTAGGCATAGGAGCGGCCCGCGAAGCCCTCGCGACCGCCTTCCTTGTTTTTGTAGAGGAGTGCTGCGTCGAGCTGCTTGATTAACGGTGCAGCGCGATCTTACCTCGGCCCGAACTGATCGAGGCTTTGCATCCCGGCCCGCCCGGCAATCGAGTGGCCGCGGCCCCCACACGCTCCAGCCCGATTCGGTTGAAAAATGCATCATCGAGTTGGCGCCGTGCAGTAGAACGGCTTGATTCGCTACCGTATAACTGATTTCGGTTACTGATGGTATCGGCTGGAACCTGAGCAGAATTAGCTAATCCTCAAGGATGCAGGACCAACCAGGCAACGCAGACAGCCGACCTCCCGACACGTTAGAAGCAATGCAAGCTAACACGAGCGAGGTGGGGCGCTCGCCCTCCTGACCGGCGCTGATAGAAGAGTTAGAGCAGCTTACGGGGCCCGGTCTGCGCCCACGGGAGACATAGCGAGTTCGGGAGGGTTACAGCCTCCTCATGAAGGGCCGACCTGACTCCACAAGCGAAGTCGACAAAAGTGAACGGGAATCTTGGGTGGATTCAGGCGAAAACGATCAAACTTTGGCCTTCATCTGTGATTTCGAGTTACGCGTCGAAGAGGCAAAATATCCAAAGTATAAACTCCATAGCAATGAAGCCGCCATTTATAAGAAGGCCAAAGCACTCGGAAATTCGCGCAAACGCTTCAAATTCTCCGTCAATCAGCATTAAAGACGCTCGCACCTTTCCAAGAAAATTGGTGAATAGCGCCTGCCTTGTGACTTACTTTGAGTTCGTCTACTCTGGGCGAGTCACCTTCTGAGTCAGATCATTTCATTTACATCGCCACTTTCCGGCTACACCATGCCGGCTTCATCATGACCATAGCGCGGGAGCCAAAGCGCTCCGATGGCGGGTGATCCACTGCGCACGAGCCCGCGGCGCGCCGAGTCGGACCATTTCGAGGATACATTGCCGCTCCGACTACATCGCCACTCGATTGGAACTCCGCTGAGCGTGCGCGGGAGCGAAGCGGCTCATTGGCGGGTGATCCACTGGCCACGAGCCGCATTTGCCAAGCCCAGTCCGGATCAACTCGGTGGAACGCCTGGCCCACGTTGCCAGGAGCCAAGCAGCTCACTTTGACGAGTTCGTCTACTCTGGATAGGTCACGCTACCTAGGGTATCTCGGTTAGACAAACTCGGCCAGTGAACCCGATGGCTCCACTGCGGCGAGCTCACCTTAGCAGTTCATATTGTGAGCTCTTCCTAACAGTTCACATGGAGCCAGGCCCTATCAGCTGTCGCATAAACGGGCCCAATAACTCCTCACAGTGGCTACGCTGACTATTACGTGACGAGCTCTTCCCATCGATTCACATGGGCGAGCTGCGCAGCGGTTCATATTGACGAGCTCTTCCCGAGTTCACATGGGCAGGCTTTACCGTGTCGCATTTCGAGCTCTTCCTAGCAGTTCACCTGGGCCAGACTCTGCCCAAGCTGACCGTATTGGCGAGCTCTTCCTAGCGGTTCCATGGCGAGCTACGCGGCGATTCGCCTTGGCGAGCTCTTCGGCGGTTCACATGGGCGAATACCCAGTATTGCATTGGCGAGCTCTTCCTAGCGATTCACATGGGCGAAGGCTGCTAGTGACCGCACTGGCGAGCTCTTCCCGAGTTCACACGAGGCGAGCCTACGCCTTTGACCGCATTGGCGAGCTCAACCTGCGATTCACATGGGCTGAGCTCGCTGGCGGTCGCGGCGAGCTCTTTGGCGATTTCACATGGGCGAGCTGCGCGGCGATTCGCGCGCGAGTTCTTCCCGGCGGATTTTCACATGGCGGAATGACTCTGCCCAACTGTTCGCATTGGCCGACTCTTTGATTCACGCGGCGAGCCACAGCGGTTCGTAGCGGCGAGCTCTTCCCAGTGGTTCACATGGACGAGCTTTGCCCATTTGTTCGCGTGGCGAGCTCGGCCATTCTACACGGGCCATGCGGCTTTGAAGTCAAATCCCGGTTCGGGCAAATCAGCCGGCGGAGCCCGACAACTCCACATTGGCGAGCTCAGCCGCTACGGGCCATGCGGCTGGAATCGATTCGGCTCGGGCCGATCGCCGATGGAGCCCGGCGGCTCACGTGGCGTACTCAGCCACTCTACAGGCCATGCGACTAGAATTCGGTTCGGCTCCGAGGCCGTCGGCCGGCGGGCGGTAGCTCACATTGGCGAGGTCAGCATTCTACGGCCATGCGACCTGGGGAATCAATTGATTAAGGCAGTCATTTTGGTAGGCCCAGCGTCCACATTGGCGAGCTCGACTGCTGCGCACGGGCCATGCTTAGCCTAAGAGAGCGGAGTTCGGCTCGAGGCCATTCGGCTCTTAGGCCCTTAGCTCGAGTCAAAAACCGGCCACTAACTCCGATCATCTTCACCGGTGATTATTTCAGACGTTGAGCCCACTTTCGGCCTCAGCGCCCAGAGCCCAGCAGCTCAGTCCAAACAGGCCATGCAGCCACGGAGCCAAGTAGCTCAGGAGCCCAGCAGCTCTGCCCAAACAGGCCATGCAGCCTAGGAGTCAATTCATCTCAGGCCATACAGCCCAGGAGCAGCTCAACTCAACTACTCAGCTCGGGCCGGGGCGGCTGGTCGGTTCAGCTCGGGCATGCGGCCTGCGGACCCGGTGGCCGGTTTGAAGGGCTCGGTACTCGGCTCGGGCCGTGTGGCCCGGCGAATCGGTCGGCTCAGCGGTCGGCCATGGAGCTCGGCTCAGTTTGAAGAGCTGGCACTTTCCAGCTCGGGCGAAACGGTCAGGTTATTCGATTCCTCTGAGGAGACATCGCGAAGAGCAGATAGAGGCGAAGTGGTGAGATAAAATGAATATACATTAAGGAAGTACATATGTCCTGCGTCCTAAGCCCCCGGGTTATCTCAAGCGGGGCCTTCGAAAAGGACTCTGGAAGGTTCGGATGAAATACTAGGAAGAAATTGAACTCACTAAAGAAAGCAAAGAAAAAGCTTGGGATCAAGGAACGCCGTGAGCGGGTCAGAGGATATTTGCGGAAGAAAGGAGCGAGCCGAAAAGTCATCATTATCACTAGACATAAGAGGCGACAACAAGCCCTAACTAATCGGCCCAGAGCTAACACGTGGAATCACACCGATACGAAAGCAATGCAGCCTTTGCCGCACACACCGTGCGAATTTGAGACGGCTTGATAGGGTTTTGGCGCACGGAGCCGGCTCGCTAGGCCCGAAAGGAGAGGTAGGCTATAACTTTTTTTAACCCCTAGCGTCATTTAGCGAAAGCCAGTCCGCTTTCGCCCCAAGGCGTGATGGATAATTAGAGGCCCACATTACGCAAATACGGCTAAATCTCGCCAATAAGGAAAGTAGGATAATTCTACCGATAGCTGCTTATCACTGCAAATCGAACTAAATCTAGCCAATAAGGAAAGTAGGATAATTCTCAATAAGCGCTTATCCTACAAATCGGACTAAATCTTATCAATAAGAGGAAAGTAAAGATATTACCTTTCAAATTATCCCTTGATAATTGGTTTTACAATAAGGAAATAAAATCTCTACTTGATGAGAGAAATATCATATCATCCTTACATTAGGAAACATATTATTCGATTATCATCATCCGAATTAGAAACATACTATTCAGTGTCATAATCCAATTAGGAAAGTTGTCATGATCATCCTTATAAATACAAGGCCACCCCGTCGGTGAAAGGTACGCACTCTTAAACGCATACTCGTAGACACATTCGCCACTCAGCGGTCTCTCTTTTCTCGAAAGAAAGCGACTTAGGCATCGGATGACCGCGGGCGAGAAGCCCTCGTCGACCCCTTCTTCCTTGTTTTTGAGGAGGAATGCTACGATCGAGCACAGTTAACAGGTCTTGGCGATCTTACCTCGATCCGGACAATCAGAGCTGCATCCCGGCCCTTGACAATCGGAATTCAGGCTGACGACCCCACTGCAGCTCCCGGCGGTTAGGTTGAAAAATGCATCATATATATATATATATATGCTATATATATATGTACTTACATAACCCAAAGACCCTGAACTCCCTCATTGCTTAAGCTACTATTGTTTCTTCCTTGTGATCCTAACAACATCAACTAGCTGAAGACATCAGATATTTCCGAGAATCTCCCTTCCATTGCATACTCGGGAGACATATAGCCACTACTTTTGATGGTTGTGATAGACATAAATAATGAGAGATCAATGAGGTAATTAATTAAAGGAAGTTGGACTAGGTAAGGTTAGACACATCTCCCGACCCAGCTAACACAAATAGTTGTAACTTTTACTTGCAATGGTGTAAACATCATATTTTACACCATTTTCTCTCAACCCTTTACACCATTTTTAACATCAAAAAGAATATTCCTTTATATTCCTTTTATCTCATTTTATATTAATTTTTTAAATCCTCAACTTTTATCTATTTCGCAGTGTCCCTACATATAATTTTTTTACATATTGATCGATATCATGTTTTATTATTTTAAAAAGTTGTAAAAACAATATATTCAAAAAGTTTAGTACAATATATTATAAAATTCAAATTTGCATTAACTGTACAATTTTGAAACAACATATTACATAATATTGCATGAACAAAGTAATAAAATAAGTAAACATTAATAAATGTAAAAATAGAGAGACTTTAATTTAACCATTTAGATGGTGTATTCCTCCACAATGACCAATTAATGCATTACAGGCAATGTGAGCATCTTTATTGTCTTTGATTTATTGCATGAGCGTGCAATAGATTGATTAAATCTCATAGTTCATCTTCTATCCATACTCCAGCTGTATCTTTGGTGCTTCCGCACATGTAATTGGTGCATTAAGATCACGTTCATCCTCTATTATCATATTATGCATAATAATGCATGTAGTCATTATATCATGTAAGACATTTTTTTCCCAAAAACGTGCTGGTCCTGCTACAATTGAGAATCATGATTGGAGAATGCCGAAAGCACGTTCTACGTCTTTTCTACATGCTTCCTGTTTCATGGAAAAATATTTTTTCTTTCTACCTTGTGGCTGATGAATTGTTTGCACAATAGTAGCCCACTTTGGGTATAACTATGTTAAATAATAACCATGTTATATTCTTTTCTTTAATAACATACTTAGCGGGAGGGACGTACCTTTAGCTAAATTAGAAAAAAAGATTGCATGATTCCAACACGTGATGTCGTTATTAATGTGCGGCATACCCAAAAAATATGCATGTGTATCGAAGATCATCATCTCTTTGCTGACTTGAGAATAGTTAGTTTTCGACACGCATATTGTGTCATGCCATACTTTATTGGACAATTTTCCCACTTCCAATGCATACAATCTAAAATTTGCAACATTCCTAAAAAACCCGTTGTTTACTTGATATAAAGTAGCATGACAATGTCATTAGCGATGGAATGTTCTGTAAATATTCATGTTTAATTTCAATATTGTATGATTTTAATCAATATTATTAAGTATTTTTAATATTAATATTTTTGTTATAATTAAAATTTTGTATAATTTACATTATTTTTGTTCATATATAATTTACCATAAATATTATGTGAGATAAAGTAGCTTTTAATTTCTTTGGCACAAATAAAATAACTTTTATTATTCAAAATATTAGATGAGCATAAATTATAAAAGTTATATTATTTGAGTTCTTTTATAAATTTAAAAATTGAAAGGAAGGACTAAAAAAGAATGGTGAATAGACAGTACAACACCAAATTTGGTGATCATTGTTCATTGCATAAGTACAGTGAAAAGGGCGTGTGTTGGAGCTAAAATTTTCACCAATTTGATTAAATGGCGTGGGAAATGGTGTGGGTTGGAGATGGTCTTACTATGTTCCAATACTTTTAGTATTTGCTTGATCTTGATTGGTTTGGAATATCCTAGCCATACCAAAATCTGAGGTAGGATTTAAGTTTAATCAAGCAAAGTAATACTTGCGCCTTCAAGTCTAGATGAATAGAATGTAATCTAGAATCTCTATGAAGGTAAAGGAGACCTCGGCCAATTCCTTCAATAATCTTGAACCGTGTCCTCCAATCTAAAAATTGTTCGTGATTGGGTCTAAATGAATTGCATCATAGACAAAAAAAAAAAACTGACAAAATTAAAAACAATTAATAACAACTGGTGGATGCCATGGAATTATAGTGATTGATGATATTAGCAAGTTAGGGAACCAAGCAGTCTAACCAAATAGAAAGGCATCCAAGCTCTTGTTTGGCATGAGATTCATGGATCGACATCTTCTCATCCCCCTTGTTTGGCATGGTGATATCGGCATTCTCATCTCCTTTAATCGTGACGATTGAGTGAGAAGGGTTTTGCAAACTCTCCCATACGCCCTCCTCCTTGTTGTCTCGCAGAACAAGATTTCTGGAATCTAGAAGCTGGGCACTTGAATTGTCTGCTGAAGGGTTTGAAACATTGGATGACCACAAAATCTCCTTCGGCCATTGAGCTTAGATATTTGCCATCTTCGGATATGGTGAAAACCTGGAGTATCTTTGAGGGGTTGTCACGTGGCTACCCATATGATAGCTAGTGGCGGTGAAGTGGTGTTGTGCCCGGATTCCAACATCTGGGTGCCCAGACCTTAGGACTAAGAAACCAGTACTAAGCCTTTCTTTGGACACGAGTTGTTTCAGGATCTTTGATGAAGTGGGTGGATGTGAAGGTGGCGTTGGCACCATTGCAAAACTCAAAACAGAAAGGAGAGAGTAAGAATGATAGAGATACCACACTTGCTTCTTGTTGGGAAAATAACACGATTCCCGTCTTCGGTTATGAGAGGGTATGAATAAATAGATCAGCGGCGCCTGATATTTACGTGGTTCGGCCTGAAACATGCCTACTCTACTTGAAATTTTATTTGCGGATCTTTCACTAAAAGGAGAAAAAATATAGTGTTTACAACACTCCAAGAAAATTGCTCTCAATTTTCTCTCTCACTTCACCTCTCTTTCTTCACCCTACTCCCTTTCTCTCTTCCATTTAGAGATGTGTAGGATGTGTGGGATGGGATGGATGGGATGATTACAAATGAGGAAGAGATGAGTTTATATAGGAAAATTATAGCCACTATTTCAATAGTATAGCCACCATTCCAATAGTATAGCCACCATTCGATAGTGAGCCACCTTTTAAATAGTATAAGCGCGAATTCGATAGTATGTGCCAAGATTCGATAGCGAGCCACGCACTGATAGTATATGCATCATTCCAATAGTATAGCCACCATTCCAATAGTGAGCCATAATTCGACAATCTCCCACTTGGCGAGTTTAAATCACGTCTTCACACCTTGTCAATGCGACGAGTCCTCCCCGTCTTGGTACTATTTCAGGCCAAGCTGACCCCGAACACAACCGGTTGTCGATGGTCACGGTCTTTCTTGGCTTCTATAATAGCGACATATTACTAACGGTTGTGAAGAGAGCAGCTATCTTCTGTGATTGAGCCCGACTCACTATAGTACCTCTAGAGTATAGACATACCCTATAGTGCTCCTTTTGATGTCAACATTTCCTGCTGAATCAGCATCTACTAACAGCCTGTTAGTATCGTATCTCCACCTTTGAAACAAAGTGCTTTGCCGTAGTACATGAGATATGCGGATCCATTTGATCGCTTCCCAATGTAACTTGCCTGGATTATCCATGTACACGCTGCGGCTCCCACTTTGCAGGCAATATACGGGTCTTCTTCTTGAACAAGAAGGGGTAGTTGGCATGAATGGTGTCATCGGGCTCCCATGTAACCTCCTCCATTACTTGGTGCTGTAAACACCTTCACCCGACCTCCACGGTCTTCCGCGTAAAACTTTGTTCCCGGATGTCCATGATACGTCTTGGTCCCTCTCGGATCTCATCAGCATCAACCAAGCTCTCCCCAATCTGCAGTGGGATCTGGGTTATTTATAGATATGGAGACATGGAATACCGCGTGCACACTTGACAAGCTCGATTGGTAGCTCCCGGCCGATATGCAACGAATGCCCACCACATGATACCAAGCGTCTGCCTTTACTTTTTCATTGATGTGTGCGGCGTCTAACCCCGTGCTAGACCCGACCTTCTCATGATCAATCCTCTCATGGGTTGTCCTCAGGCTTCTTATAGTCGCTCCATCACATGTCGAACGCCTAGATCTCGTAAAGGCGCAGGCACCTTAACCCTGTGGCGTATCTTCGACTCTTGCTCTTGTTTGGCATATCACCAGCGTGCCTCTCCCTTAGCTAGATTCTTGACTCGTGCTGCTCTTATAACAATTGCCTCCGGGCTGTGCTTGACTGAGTGCAATTATAGGAGCACCAAGTTGTTTGAGCAACTGTTCTCTCATTGCACGAGAAGGTCAGGTATCTTAATGGCCCTTTCAGCATGCTCGTTAAGTAGCCCCTTGAGGCACACCTTGCGCCGCCGTGCGTGCACCACTCACCTCTTGCCTCCACGGGTGTCTGTGTGTTTAAGCAGCTCACGCTAAGGCTGGATTCCGTGCGCTACTCATGCGCTATTATCGACGGGCCCAGGTACGAGGCATGATACCTCACGAGACGATCTCAATCACTCGGCACCACTTACTTAGTGCATGTCTCTGCGCACAGCACTAGGCCCCCTCTTGCAGACATCTCTCATCCTTGCGGCCCTTCTCTAGCCGAAGGTAGGAACTCCTCTGTCCGAGTTCCCTCACCTCTCAAGGTGTCTCATTCGTCTGTTCAAATAACATGCCCCGTCGTGCCTCAACGACATATGGGTGACATATCTCGACATCAATCCCATGCAGCGTCCAGCGAGGCGTGTCCCTCGCGAGTACGTGTTGGTTGGTTTCTTTGCCTCGGGCTCATCAGGAAAGCGGCTTCAGCTTCCGTATCCAGTCCACCTTCTCTGAGGTATCCCTGATCAAATCCGGTCCCGTGGAGGGTCTCTCTCCCACCTCCATCCAACAAACCGGAGATTTACATGGCCTCCCATACAAAGCCTCATAGGGCGTCATCTGTATACTCGCCTAGGTGAACGTTGTCAAGGGCAAGTGCTCATCCTAGCCACCCTTGAAGTCCAGGACGCATGCTCATAGCATGTCCTCCAAAACCTGGATAGTCCTCTTTGACTGTTCGTCCGTCTACGAATGAAACACTATGATCATCCTCATACGTGTCCCGTGGCCCTCACGGAAACTCCTCGAAAACTAAGGCGAGTGAGCCAGGGATCGTCTAAGATATGATGAGATTAACACTCCATAGCTGGACAATTTCCAGTATATACAACTGTCGAACTCCTGTGAAGGTCATCGTCTTACCAGAAATGTGCTGACTTGGTGAGTTGGTCCCTGATAACCCGTACGCGTCATGCCCTGCGATGTCGGGTGGAAGAAGTGGGTCACAAAGTCCATCGTGAAGCGTACTCCACTTCCATACGCTTTACCTCGAAGCACAGGTAGCCCAGCGGCCTCAGTGTTGACCTTGACCTGCTGACACGTGAGACATCTCCATACAAAGTCTCTAACGTGCCTCTTCATTTCGCTACAGCAGTACTGGCGACGTAGATCGTTATACATCTTCATGCCACTTGGATGCACTACAAAATCGAGAGCAATGGAACTCCCTTAGGATCTCATCTCTCAACTCTACCAGCTGGGGAACCACCACCGGTCCCTTGTATCGAAGATTACCATCTGTGTGAATGACCAAGCCCTCGTCACCTGTACCTAACTGTACCCGGTCCCTGATGGACAATATCTCTGTGTCCTCACCTTATGACCTGATAACCACCTTTCGATTAGGGAAAAGCGTAGCCACTAAACTCCTTAAAATACACTAAGTCACGCTCATTTGTAGTATAGCGAGGAGCTTGTCAAACTGACCTCGAGCATGACTTGGAGCGCTATCAGCGTATCGAGACCCGAGGCGTTGCATCCTCCATCATCTTCTCACTTTTCTTGATAAAGTCTTGAGTGCTTTCCTCTTAGGACATTCCCTTGTCAAATGCGGACCATCGCATAGGAAGCACTTCAGCTTTGGCGTAGACACTCGTTGCTTGCGCTTGCCTTTATCTTTCCTAGTGTAGGACACCTTGCCCTTCCCATGCCTAGCAGTACTACGGGGCACCTCTTCTCCCCCATCCGTGCTGCAGTCGTCTTCTGAACCCCTGGGGGACACCTCTTCTCCCCCACCCGAGTTGTGGCTAACCCTTGAGCCCTCGTCATTAGAAGACATGCTTTCCTTGTAATCCATCAAGGATTCGGCGACTGCCATGGCATCCTGTTTCCCACTGAACGTGTGTGGCTTTGGCACCTCCACCCTTGGTGCCCTTGTGGCCACTCTTGGCCAAGCAATCTTGTCTTATAAATGGCCTCTTGCCTCGGCTTCTCTTCATGCTTGGTGGGACCTCCTTGACTCGATCTAGCAAGCATATGAGACCTGTCTTGAAAAGTCCTGAAACTCCTCGTGTGACACCGCATGAATCGGCAGACTGCATCCCTCTTGAAGGTCTTGGATCTGCACCTTGAGATCCTCCAGGCCTTCTCATCGCACCTGCTCGAAAAGTCCATCCCCCTTCTTGATTGTGCAACGACCTTGACTAGCTGACGAATCGTCCCTTAAAAATTTAGAAATGGCATCCAAGACTTGTCCTTCCTACCCTGGGTGTAGAAGGACCAGTCCACTACAGGACTTACTTTCATACCTTCCTCCACATGAGGCCCGCCATCGGCTCCTCTCGAGATCTGGAGACCTGCAAATGGTTTGTTGTTCAAGCGAGACCCTGGTGTGTTAGAACACCTCACATCGACAGCAAGCGAGTCGACGAAATTTCACTATAAAATTCACTATTTATGTGAATAGTAACCTCGTCTGAAAATTGACAGAAAAAATAAGGCTCAAGAAATATTCTTTTATGATGTGGAAGGTCGTCAATCTTTGCAACCCTGAGCATACTAAGAATATCCCTAGTCCCACATAAGCTTGGCTACGTGCGGTTGTTGGGAAAAACACAATTCTGTCTTCCAGTTGCCAGTATAAATAAATAGATCAGCGACACCACAATATTTGCGTGGTTCGGCACAAACACTACTCCACGAGAACAACTGCGAATCTTTCACTAAAAGGAGAAAAATATAGTGTTACAACACTCCCGAAAGAATATACTGTTTTCTCTGCCAAGCTCACCTCTGCTTTCTTCACCCACTCTCTCTTCCATTTAGAGATGTGCCTGGGATTTGTGGGATGGGATGGATGGGATGATTACAAATGAGGAAGATATGAGTTTATATAGGAAGATTACTTAGCCCTTATTTCAATAGTATAGCCACCATTCCAATAGTGAGCCACCATTCCAATAGTATAACCACCATTCCAATAGTATAACCACCATTCCAATAGTGAGCCACCTTTTCAATAGTATAGCCACCATTCCAATAGTATACTCACAGACTGTGGTGAGCCACTAATTCAACACTTCTCTCATAACTCATGAGGTAGCCTCTATAATAAAATTCTTCCTTGGCATCTGGGTGTGTGTTGGCATGTTGCAAATAAGGGGCCCACATTTCTTCTTCTTCGTACGTCCTTGTCAAGCAAGTCTCGTCACATGAAGCTGAAGTGCGCAAACATTTTCCTCCGCATCGAAAATGTGATACGCATTGACGGAAGCAACATAAACCGAATAAATTCAATCCGCAGGAAGTAAGAGCATTGATGCGAAAGGGAAGGATTAATCGATAATTTCCTTTAAATGATTTAAGCGGAACAATGAAATCTATAGTCGGCTCCTGAGGGACAACAGCGTCGGCGGCAAATTATTCCGCAAGGCGAAACTTGATTGTCACGAAGCTTCCTGATTGACAAGTATGGAAAAAGGGTGTTGGCAATACATCTTGAGCGACCCGATTGCAATGCAGCTTCCACGATTGACAAGTATGGAAAAAGAGGGTGTTGTCTATCTTCAAGCTCTTGGAAAGATAGAAGCGGCAAAAATGTAGCGTGTCGGAGAAAAAGAATTCATGGTGCGGGGACCGTGAATTGCCTTGATGGGCGGGGCGAAGTTTGGGTGCGACTTGGCTGTCGGTGAGGTGTGTTGTCCATGGCAAAGAAAACAAAAGTGGGAGTCATTATTTTAGACACGTGCGGATGACTAAGTAGGGCCTGATATTTGTGTATCTTTCAAATCCTCTGTAGTGCTTTGACAAGCATTAAATACCTTGGAAGATTTATGATGGCCGCGAACATTTGAGCGACTAAAATTACCATAGCCGCGGTGGCGAAACGCCTAGAACATCCGCAGCGGCTTCTGAGTGAAGTCTCTGGATTCAATGGCGGTTTACGTGAACGTGATAAGTGGAAAAAAGATAGTCTGGCCATCAACTTGGAAGGATATGAAAATTCGAGTTGTTTCTGGATTAGGGCACCTATGTTGGCGTCATTATTGGCGGAAAACAAAAATAAACGTCGCGACTAGCCCGCGTTGGCGTGTGATGGATGGCTCAGTGAGTCACTTGTAATGGGGCCATGTGTACCCATTGCGTGGAACAAGGAAAGATGGATCTTACCTTAGCTAGCCATCATCTGCGTTAGAAAGACTTTCCATCGAATTAGACAACAAAATTAGTATGCTGTGTTACATACATACTAGAAAGGAACTATGAAAAGAACGATTGTGATCATTAGGATTATGAAAATATAAGTGATGAATCTCACCTATAGGAACCCAAATGAAAGGAAAGAATTCTATCCTATGTATAGAAAGAACAGCGATAAGGCAACATATAATAAATCTTTGGAAGGTTGTGGTTGGCCAATATGAAAAGATCCCATCGTTGTGTTTAAATAGTAGAAGAAGCGCACAAATCATGGAATTAAGCACACAAAACATGAAGTCTTTGGAGCTGTTATTTGGAAAGAGCATTTCTGATGCTACTTTGAAAACCTTGATGTGAGTATGCGCTTTTTCCAGCAGGATGGAGTGATTGGGTATTAATGAACCCAGATGCATATGGGAAATAAGGGGAGCTTATTTTAATGTTTTCTGTGTATGGATAGTTAGGAGAAACTGGCCCCATGAAATAGAGAGCCTTGTCTCACTTAGAGGTCGACTTGTAACTTAATTGATAAATAATGAAACACCTTATCTAGAGTTCCTTACAGACGTGAGGCAATTCTTAAACGTAGCAATCCTGTCTCCTTTGTGTGTGTGCGCATAATCTTTCACTAACCTTATATCTTACTACTTCGTACACTTCTTGTGAACCTTCTACTTTACCATCATAAAGGTTAGCGCCTCCTTATGGCGATCTTTACCAGGTGATGCGCACGTCTGTGGAACTTGTTGTGAGTACCATAATCCTTAGATCTAAATACCGATGGGCGAGGCTGATTATTTGCCTTTGTGAAGCGGCTTCAAGCCCACTTGCCATATTAAGACCAGGTGGGACTATCCAGATGGGAAAGTCTTTAAGCACGTCTAAGAAAGCTAGGAGGTCTTCCGTAAGCTAACCCCAGCGCGACATACATCTAGAGTTTTAAAGTCTGGTTGTGTCCTACTCCATATGGGAGGTCCATTATGGATGATACACGGAAGCCGAAATCGTAAAAGATATATTTATCGATGAATTTCCTAGTTCCCGAATCTCTTATTTCTTGAAGAAAAGGTTAATCCTTAATAGGAAGGAAGGTTTTATCCTAAAAAATTAAGAATTTTATTCCTAAAATTAAGGAAGATTAACGAACTCGTAGTAAAGTGAAGATCTCCCACGGGAGGTAGGGCATCAGCGTACGCTTTGTTATTTCCTCTCTATGGTTGCTAACTTAATCATTGGAGAGATGGCTGCACACCCTGTATATCACCTTTTTGTGAGTTCACGTTCTGTTGTTGATTCTTGAGGATCCGAATCAAGGTCCCTTACAATTAGCGCCCGTATGTGGGGCCGAACATAAGTCGTCTCGTGGTAAGGGCTTGGCCCCGACAGTGTCTGTGACCTCCATCGGCAGAACTGTCGGTTCCCATTTCTGTATAATTCGTTCGAGGCAGTTGCAATGTCAACTAATCCGATGATCCAATCGCTAGAAGTTCAATTCTTCATTGGCATCAGGATATGGAGAGGAAACAGGAGGAGCATGTGAGATCCCAAAAATAACTTTCTTGTCTTATTATTTTACCTTATAGTATTATATGCTATTATAAGTTTTTATTTTATTTATTTGTTATTTTATCAAGTTTTAAGTGATAAGTAAGGTTTTTCAAAATTATGAAAATAAACAAAATAAATAAAACTTGAATTATCTGGTCGGAGTTAAGTGGTAAAATGTCAAAATGAGGACCCAAATGTCATAAATGAAGAATAGTATATGCCAAAGTAGAAATGTGATGACTTGTTATGCGAGATGAAGTAAAAGCCAAAATGGCACTAATGTAAATGAAAAAAAAAAAAAAGCCAAGGAAGGCCAAACAAGGCCTTTTGCAAGATGAGAATAGACAATTTGGTGCAGTGAAATGGATATTTTCTCATTTTGACAAAAAGGGAGTTAGGGCTATGATTGAAAGGGAAAACCATCTTGGACTCTACTGTTCTTGAAGAGGAAGGAAGAATGAAAGCTAGAGGAGTGTTCAAAAGGTAGGTATGGATACTTGTCTAAGGTTGGGTATGGATTCACTCATTTGCTTGATAAAGGAACCCTCAAAAGTCCTCTTTGATTGTGTTTGGTCCCGGTAAACTCACAGTCGAGTATATATGTTTGAGTTAGAGTTCAAGCAGCCTTTTGCTGATAAGGATTGTTTTGAGGAATTTTTGTATAAAGGAAATGTTTAGGTTTTAGGGGAGGCTGTTGTCGAAATATTTCAAAACCCATGTTTTGTTTTTGGTCATAATAGCTTTGGTCATTGCTCATCAAATTGTTGATTCAAGTTCTAGGTAAACTAGACTTCTAGGAAAAAAAATATTCTTGAAATAAATGTATTCAATTTGGACCCCATTAGACCTAGAATTCGTCAAGTGAAATTTATTTTTCGAGCAGAATTACGGTTATGTTTTAATTGATTTGATGTTTTGGTACAGTTTTGGTATTTAGGCCATTAGTTGAGTTTCACTCATCCAAATTGAGTGATTCAAATTTTTGGGTAAATTAGACTTCTAGGAGAACAAATTTCCTTAAAATAAGTGTATTCAAATTTGGACCCTATTGGACCCCGGTCGTTAAGTGGTTATTGTTAGGCGAATTAAGTTATGTTTGAAAAATATAATGATCCAGGTTGTTTATGACATATCTTGAGTTCGATTGCTCGAGAATTGGATGATTCAATTTACGAATAAAATAAATTTTTTGAGGAACAGTGGACTTGAAGGAATTTGGGTAAATATTGCTCATTGCTCCATTAAATTTTACAAGTGAAAGTGTACTGGTAGAAATCAACCTGACTTAACACTAGCATTTGATTTTCTTTGTTTGTTCTCCCGATTGTGACATTATTTGTGATGGACTAGGGGCTGATGATGATAAAACCTAATCTAAGATCGGGATCCCAAGGATAGGAGACCAAATCGACAACCTTTTTGGTTTGTTCTTCATACTTCTCTTCTTGTTTCAAGTTTTGTGTTTGTTTGTCGATCAACTACAGAATGTTTGTTATAAATCTGCGTTTTTGGTTTGAACTGATTAAATTCTAAATGTTTGACAAACATACGCATATGTGCTTCTATTTGAACCATAAATGAATTTGTTTGATTGTTGTTTAATTGACTTATAAATGAACTATGTAGTGGAAAACATGACGGGATTCATGTATGTACAAACTAATATGTAGAGAATGTTAATTGTATTGTGGAAATGTGAAATGGTATTGTAAATGACTAATTATTAATGCCCTTAAAAGAATGGTAACTGTCATGTTCAAGTTAGGGATAGATTGGTATGCCAAGAAAGGTCAGTACTGGGAATGAAATGGTTAATAGTAGCATACCGATCCGTAGCCCAATGGGACATTATCGGTAGTGTACACAAAATGCAAATGTAAAATAACCAGTCTGTAGCCCAAAGGGAAATTACTGACTTATTAAATGTTTTATACCGGCCTGCAGCCCAGCGGGACCGTGCTAGTGATTCCATTATCCTACGCACCGAAAGTTTCGGTTAGATTCTTTTAAGGGTAAAATGATTAATAATTGTGTGGATTGTGTGAATTGAGTTATGACAAGAATAATAACACATGGGAGCATGAAAGATGAGAATTATTGTATTTCTATATTTGAGACAAAATGAAAGTATGTTAAACTACTATAAATTGGTATATTTATAAATATTGCATGGATCACATGAGTAGTATGTTGAAAGGTTGTTTGGAAAAGTATGTTGAATGTTTTTCAGATGATTAAGTGATGCATATAGAAAAAGTTAATTGTTGTGCATATATATGTCGTATAATTGTTTGAAATGAGAATATAAATGCAAAGAACCACTAAGCATGAAAATGCTTAGCACGTTGGCTTTTCACGCTCAGGTATAGAGTAGATAGTGGCAGGACCGAAGACCGCAGTGCCTAGAGTCATCGTCAAATTGTGCGGAGTATACGTAAATGCTCTGTCTAATGCATACACTTCATTCCATGATATCATGTGACAACATTGTATTGAAATCAAAGGATGTAAAGATCTTCATAAGAAGATTATATTTTCATTTTTTTTTTTATCATGGAATGTACTTTACATAATGGATTTTCAAAGACAGAGGTGAACTCTGACAAATATTTTGTAAATGATTTGGAAAAGGCATGGAAATGTCATTTTGCATAAATATTGTACTAAAGTATAGTTATGGGCCCTCTTGAAAATATATAATGCATACTTCTTATAGTAATGAATGTGAATAAGTAGTATTCATCTATTACATATATTAATATGATTAAATAGATATTAAATATCCTATCGAAAATGAGAATATGAAATGTGTTTCTGAGATAAATGGATTTGGTGGTTCATGTCCGGGTCACGATTATCGTCGGGTTGGGTTGGGTCGGGGTCGCGACATTTATTTTGGTATCGAGCCTGGGTGTGGCGATTCTATGAATGATTTTGCATTATGTGTGTCATGCATTGCATTTGCATATAAAGTTTGACATGACTCTACGTCACGGATCTTATTGGTCTTAATAGGTTAAGCATAGAAAGTTCGAGGCCCAAATAAGGTTAATGGTGACTCAGTCGCCAATTATGTTTACCCCGAAATATACCTTAGCAGTTTTCGGACATGTTAGGGTGTAATAAAAGCTAAGTGAATTTTGAAAAATAAAACGAGAGACTGAAATTAGCCCAAATCAGGGTAAAGTGGTATTCACCTTGAGGACCCCAAATGTCATAATATAAGAAGAGCATATATCCAAGAGGAATTAAAAGAAATTAATGTGTAAATAGAAGAAGAAGAAGAAGGATTTAGAATGCAAATAAGAGAAACTTAAAAGCAAGAATAGTAAAATTGCTGGAATGGCTTAGGGAAGCTTAGAAAATTCTCTAGATCTCGGATGACGAAAGCAGAATTGCTTGTAGTTAAATTCTTCTCGCGAATCAGATGACGAAAAGTTTCGTCTAATTAGAGACAATCAGAGAATATTTTACAATTTTAAGGTGATAAGTCACCAATGACCGGATGAGATTTTCTGAAAATCTCGAAAGTCGAGAAATATGGCTAACGTTAAGTTCATTTAAAATAAAGTGAGCCCGAAAAGAAATAAAAATTTTTCGGAACGAACGGACTCGAATGAAATAATATGAGCTATGGATCCAAATAATATGTAATAATAATAATAATAAAAGATAAAAAAAAAACGAAAATAGCAAAAGAAAAGGGGAGGCTGGGTAGAGAGAGTGTTTTTATTTTTTTTATTCTTTAAGCTTCTCTCGATATATAGGTTGATCGTTTAGGTCGTCGAACCAATAGCAGTTCATCTACTCGACGAGGGTTAAGTGAGTACCAAAATATGAGTTTCGCCAGAGAATTCCAAGTAAGAAGTTGGAAAGTCTAGTTCGAATATTTTCTCGAATCTTCGGCGTTCGACGGTCGAATTAGTCGGATAAGACAAAGTTGATCGCCGCGTCGCGGCTCGTGTGGTGCTGATCTTGGAGTTCGTCCAAACTCTACGGTGGGAATTTTCCTACTTTGAATAAAAAATTATGTAATGGCATAGGTTGTTTAGTGGGAATAGGTGGGTGTAATTTAGTCCAGGAGGACTTCAGGATTGAATATTGAAAATTTTGGGCCGGATTAGGCGGTCGAATTGTATTGAAGGATATAAATTAGATAAATAATAAGAATATATATGAATATATGAGATGATATGAGTAGATGAATGGTATGAATATAAGACTATATAGAAATGAATATATGAACAAACTATAAATTAGAAATATACGATTAGACAACACATGCTAATGCAATGATAAAATAAATTTTATGTATGGTAAATAATTCTAAATGCAATAAGTGAAGTTAAAAGGCCTATGAGAAAAATGCAAAATACGATAGTACGATAGAATACATGAGATATAAGTTAACAAGATATAAGATGTTACAAGTAGATGACGAGAGATATGATCAGAAATTTAGGTTATATGCAAATGTTATAATAACAATATATGAGATGAATATATGATAGAACATGATATGAATCTGAAAGAGTGAATAGTAGGTATGAATAGCTAAAACATGAACGAAATGCGATATAGAATAGACATATATGAAATGATATACATGTATTGTAAAGAAAGATATATGAGAATAGTGATATATGAAATACAAATATGAGCAATTTAGATTAAAGTAATCATAGTAATATAAAGCATAGGTGCCTGTACTTGACCGGAATATGAGATATGCGAACATAAATACACATGAATTGTGCTTAGAACTGGTAGATTGGATAGATAGGCATACTGTAGGACACGGTTCTTTGTAGCGTACAATTTCTGATATCGAGGCCCAGTTTGGGTCGATGAGATAGATCCCGTTTGGATCGTACATGACATAGGTCATTGTCTCGTATAGTGATACCTTCCAGGTATATGGCCCCGTTTAGGTCCACGATGACAAACCAACACAAGTGACGGGAAATCTGTAGAGCTCCGATAACCTACCGGCAAAGCTCATTTCATTGACAGAGATTACCATGAAACTAAAAATAGTTAAAGCTGCTGAAGCTGTCCTTTGGAAAACATGGGTTATAAGAATTTTTACTTTTCTATCAAAATCACCTTTAGATTTAGCAGAAAATCGGGCGACATAACGGCGCACGGTGGTCAAGCTTGAAATACAAAAATCACTTTGTATATAAAAATACACTCCCAGTATTTTCCAAATCCAACTACAATCATAAAGGACCTCTCGTCCTCTAAAATATAAGATAAGGATAAATCCAGCATAATTTCATCGCAACTGTTTTCTCAAAAAACCATGCATGCATATTTTAAAAGATATTTACATATACAAAAATGTCACATTTAACTTTTACTACTTGTACTACACCTTATCTTATATATAATCACAACAGTGTCCCAGGGCTGAGGATCTGGAAAGGTCTTTCGGCTTCAACACACATGAATTTATTTTAAAACGGCTTGTGAGCAAGCGGGCTCGGTGGGTATTATAAGTTCTAAATGTTGTTGTTTGTTGTATGTACCTCCCAATATAATCTGTACATAAATGGTTGTAAAAATTGTTTATGAGAAAGCGAGTTTTGCTATGAAACCATTTGTAGGCGTTATAGAAAACTATTTGGCTGTGAAAGCGCATTACGAAAACTATTTACAACTGGCAGCTGATCTGAAAACTATTTACTGCTGTGAAAATTCTTTCGGTGGTAGTTAATATCTAAAGTGCTATCTTTGTAAATCGAGTATAACCACTTTGTGGCCCATTTAAAAATACCTAGGCATTGATGCCACGAACCTCGGGGCTTGTTTATCGGTAGTGAACCTCGGAACACTACCCGTCTAATATGGTCAGTGAACACGGCGGGATCTCTATAAACATAATGGAACCTTGGAACCAACACCTCATCGCAGTATGCTAAGTCGTAGCACTAACTATATACCACAGAGTAATGGGGCAACTCACTATATAAATATATGCTAGATCAACCCCGGTGAGCCGGGCAATATAGTTAGTCATAATATCCCATAATCTTGCTATGCTGTCAAATACATCGGCCAGGAAGCTGATTTGTGTGCCATATAGGGTTTTGCAAACCGGGCCAAACTATTTCTTAAATATTGAAATCGAACTTTTGCAGGTATAACCATTGGGAGGTAAAAAAATGCTTTATAAATTTATATTTTCAAGCACTACCAAACTTGTAATTTAAACACTTTCGTTTTAGACAAGGATTTTGAGTACTCACCTTTTCTCCAACTAATTTCTTTCCAAATGCTGTCAGCTCACAGATTAAAGTCGGATCTTCGATAAACACTTAATCCGCCTGCAAGAATGCGAAAAATGCTTACCACTCCCGGTTCAACGTTTTTAACCATAAAACACGGAAGGGCTTTCAAAGCGACTATATCGAACGAACCGGTCCTAACAAGAGCTTCGTGCTAGTCCCATTCGATAGGTTGTCGATAATATGATGTGAAATTGACCAAAATGTCTCTACATTAAATACCCGTAAAAACTATCTTGTTTTAACAAACTTTTGGCTTCAATGGACTTTCCATAGAGTGCAAAACACTCAACATTTATACGAAAGTGCAGTCGGAGCTTATTGACTACACTCTGAGAATTTCAACTCGAGTTAGAAAATAGTCCCAGAAGTCGACTGTTTGTCAGAGACACGGTCCCAAATTCACCCAAAAAATTCCTATTCAGTCTAAAAATTTTGGGACTGAAGTTTACGACTTTTCATTGCCTCTAAGAAAATTTCAAGCCATTACATAGCATTTAGGCTCAAATTACACAAATAGGAAAATTTCCTATCTTTTAAAGTTTGACAAAAGGCTAAGATATTGGTACCTACGCGTAGCTCTCGTCGAATAGTCCAAATTTTACTTAACTCACGATGAAAATCTACGATTAGATTTTTATAAATCGAGAAAAAAAGCAAAAGAAAATAAAAAAAGAAAAATTCGTTTTCTCTTTCACACTTACGCTTCTCTCGATCCGTCTGTTTCTCCCCACTTTTTGACTTTTAACTTTTTCTTTAATTATTATTATTATTTGGATAAATGATTTCTATTGCCCCATTAGGGTCCATTTCTTCCCTGAAAATTTTTATTTCTTTTCGAGTTCACTTTATTGGCAATGAACTTGATCAAGCCACTTGCCCTACGACTACGAGATTTTTGTAAAAATCTCATTTCACGAAAATCTTGGCGACTTATCATCAGAAAAAATTGTAAAATATCTGGCTTGTCTCGAATTCAACGAATTTTTTTTGAGTCCACTAGATTTTAAGGCAGATTTTAACGGCACACTTGATTCATCATCAGAGTCTGAAATTTTCTGAAACTTCCTGGTAATTATGATAATTTATTATTATTATTATCCTTTTGAAATTCCATAATTTGTACTTTCACCCAATCGAGCTCTTAATTACGAAAAGTGTGAACTTTGAAAACTTTACATAATTTCACCCTTAAAACAACTTTCAAATCCTATTATGTACGAAAATGATTGAGGAAGCTCTTGAATGTACATGCGGTTACACATACACGTACACCCTCTCGGGACGGGCGTTCTGAATCCTCCCTCCTTTAGAACATTTAGGTATAGAAATGAACAAAACTAACATAAAGAGGATACCTTAATCACGAACAAGCGAGGATATTGAGTTGCATACGAGGCCTCTGCTCCACGTGGCGCCTCCTTAATCCCGTGATTCCCCTATTAAAACTTTGACTAAGCGGGAATGACCTTATTCTATGAAATCCTCTCTGCGATCTACTATCTGCATTGACTTCTCTTATGATTCAGTATCCTTTGAGTTCTTGGCTGATCTTTGAGTACATGGGAGGGATTTGGAATGTGCTTGCGGAACTGTGGATTACATAAACACATTATGAACAGCAGGCTTGACTGCGGAGGAGAGGTCCCCAATCTATATGCCCTCTTGGTCCCACTTTAGCGATAATCCTCATATGGCCCTATGTATACGGGCCTCGGCTCGCGTCTTCCAAATGCGGGGACACCTTTGAGGGAAGCCCGAGGAAGACCATCGCCCACCTTCGCGGAGATCCCTACGGCGTTTGTCCACTTTTCTATGTCACAGTGCGTATTGAGTGCGTCTCCTTGATCACGGATCTTATCTAAGGCAGTAATCTGTCTTCAACTGGGCCTATCAGTCTCTTACTCTCCTACTTCATCCCGGCCTCTGAAGTGCGACACTTAGGCCACAGTAAAGCTTTCAAATGGAAGGGCCAGAATGCCATCTTGGATTAATAAAGCAAGCTATTGGTGACACTTCTGTGTAGGCCGGGAACTCATCGAGAGATAAGCCATATTATGCCGGCTTCACTTAAAAGCTCTATCGCATGCTCTAAGCATATCCTCTAACAGCATCTGAACCAATTCTCTCTAGCCCAACCATACAGATCAGAGGATGGAAAGCATTTCTAAGTCTGTTAGTCCAGTAATATAAACTGAATGAAATCTGGATGAATTTGGGGTCTCGATGCAGAACCATCAATATAGAACACCATCATAATCTATATCTCCTCCACATATAATTGGGCTAACCGTCGATAGTTTTACTAAACTAGGGGAGAAAATGCTCACGATTTCGTTAGTCTATCCTTATCACCCATATGTATCGTGTTGTCTCGAGTTCTAAGGCTTGAGTAACAAAATCCATAGTAATCTTATCCAGCCTTATCTGGGAGTGCGGAAGGGGCTGGCATGTATCTTTCTGTGAGCCACGATTGCTATGCTTTTACTGTGCGAAGGTTAAGCATCACGAATCTCTGAAAATTCTGATTTTCTTTTCATGCCCTTCCACCAATAATGCTCTTTCGAGTCATGTTATCTTGGTGCTAGGTGCGTGGCATCTGATAAGTGAGCACTCTTCCATGATTTCCTTTTTAGTTGCTTATTTTAAGGTACACATTCGACTCCTCACAGCTATTACGCCATCGTCTGCGGAGTTTGGAACTTTGGTTTCCTACACCCTCAATCTACGCCTGACTTAATCATCTACAAAATTTAGCCACGACCTGCCCAGTCTGATCCACGAGAAGAGGGACGAGCGTAAAATGATCTGGCGGTGTCTATGCGACCTGCTTATTTGAACTCCGAGAATCTCAACTCTATCTATGGGAGATATAATGTACGTAGATAAGCATAGGAACCCTCACGGTTTCGGCAAGGCATCGGCCACTACATTGGCCTTCCGGATGGTATCTATCGGTCGCGATCATAATCCTTAATCGCTCCGACCTGGTCTTGCCTTAAGATTAAGCTCTTCTGGTGAAGATATACTACGAGCTCTTATGATGGTGAATATCGGCCGGGAACACCGTATAGATAATGTCTCCCGAGATCTTTAGGCGAAAACCCCTTCTTACTAAGTTCTAAATGTGGAGTCGGAGTAGTTACACTTTCATTATATGCTTTAGCGGCGAGGGAAGCATAAGCTATCACTCTTACCATTCTTATTCAAAAACACACCCTAACCACTATGCAGAGCATCTTTGCCACACCCATCGGCTATACGACGACCACTCATTCAAGCGAACAACTTTGAGCTGAAAGGAGTAACTCTACAAATGCTCCCATAATATACAGTTTCATGGGTTGCCTAGTGAAAATCCGAATGCACATCGATAAAGTTTTATTGAGGTATCTTTGACACGATCAGTATAATAGATGAGAAGAAGCTCTCAGTTCGTCTATTCCGCACTGTGCGTGGAGCTAAGCATTTGGTTGACAATAACCACGAGATTTGCATTCCCTCATGGAATGACTTGGTGCGAAATTCGACCAAATTTTTTCCCACCCTTAGTCGCCTGGCGGTCACGAGGGTGCTGATTCAGGCAGTGGGGAGGCTTGGCGGGAGCTGGGAGAGATTTCATAGGCTATTGAGGAGATCACCCACATCCGCAGGAGTTGCTAGTGGATGCAGGTGCACCACGTTCTATAACGATTTCGTGATTTACCTAGGGCGATCATTGATGCCTCAGCGAGGAGGTGCCTTGATGAAAAGACTACGGTCGAGCTTATGAGATATTGGAAGAAGTAGCCACTAATATCTTGTCCGGTAGCCTTGAGATAGATCAACACAGGAAGTCCTTAGTGGGAGTGAGCTGGGTTCTCAGGTAACACGATAGCCCTTATAGTAGAGTCAACTAAACACTACGAGAAGCAAAAAGATCCTGACAAATGCAGTGGGGCGCTTACCAGGAGATGCGAGGTCTTGTAGGGGGGAAAACACCGGTACTATGGATTGTCGGTCGAGGCGGGATATTGGTGGGAGGCAGCTTTGTGTGACGAGATCAACAAAATCAACTGACAATAGGGACAATATGGGTAATACCTATCCAAGATGAGTATTTAGAACAGCACTCATAATCAAGGCCAGGGTTGGAGGTAACTGAATAATCAGAGGATCGATCATAACTATGGTTGTAGGAACAACAAAATAAATGCATACCCTTCAAGCGAGCAGCTGCCACTTGAGAAGAAATGGATTCGAGGAAGAAGCCTTAGCCCATTATGATGACTTCCCTTTAGCACATTTATATGAATGAGGCCCGAGGCTGTTCAAGATCGAGCTCACGGTTACAAAACCAATCCGCCCCCAGACCAATCAAGGCAACTCAAAAACTCTGAAGTGCAAATAGGCCAAATGGCCACATTGTTGACCGAGAGGCAGCACGGATCATTACCTAGAAACTTAGAGGTGAACCCGAGAAGAGAAGGTAATGAACATGTAAAATCTATCACATTGAGAAGTGGCGGAGAATTAGAAGTACCAGGCCAGCCACTAGTGATAGGAGAGGTAGAAATTGAGAAAGTAATCTAGACCAATCAGAATGACAAGATAGAAGACATTGAGAAAAAGCGAGGCTAAAAGATCGATCAACACGGCCCGAACCAGCTATCCCAATTAAGTACCCTCAGCGCACGAAGAAGAATAAATTGAATGACGATTCACAAAGTTTATGGAAGTGTTAGTATTGCATATAAACATTCCATTTTGTTGATGCTTTAGAACAGATGCCTTGTTATGCCATTACATGAAGGATATACTATCAAAGAAAAAGAAGATTATTTGAACTGGGATAGCGAATCTCACCAAGGAATATAGTGCCGTCCTTCGGAGAAACTACCACAAAGTTGAAAAGACCGAGGCCGGTTTACTGTTCATATACCATTTACGAGAAATCTATCTTTATGAGGGCTCTACGTGTGACTTAGGAGCTAGTCATTAACCTCATGCAGCTATCCATATTCAAATGGCGGGATTAGGTGAAGCTCTTAAAGCTGACTACATTCACACTACAGTTAAAGGCTGAGTCCTTTAAAACATCTTTGGGGGAGAGTGTTAGAAGACGTTCGGTGAAGAATATTCACTATAATATTGGGTAGACCATTTTACCTCTCACTGATGGGACAACAGTTGAATATACCGGCGAGAGAGTTAAAATTGAAGAGTGCGAGGATGACAAGGTTAAGTTCAATGTGTTTGAGGTTGTGAGACACCGGGTAAGAGTGATACATGCTTCATGATAAAGGGCAGAAGTAGAGGCTATAGTGTCTAGCCAAAGTGAGTCTCAACCGACCCTTTGGAACTTAACCACAATGCAGTGAATAAGAAGAACTAGGAAGAGGTTAAAGTATGAAATGGATGGACTCCTTCGGCTAATAGAAGGAAATATACGAACCACCCCAGGTGAAATCATAAAGGCATTGAGTGTCATCCTTCAAACAACCACTGAGATGGAGCAAAAGCCACTACCCGGCCATTTGGTATGCTTATCTTGGGGACGGCTCCACGCCTGTGATTATTTAAATCCCCTGGCGACAATAGAAGAAGATAAGTTATTGAGTGCCGAGACTAACAAGGATGCGCTTGGTTGGTCTTTAGCTAATTTAAGAGATTAGTCCTTCTATGTCACAATACATCGATTACGCTAGAAGATGGTCATAAGCCTTGGTGGAAGCCTGGAGGAGACCAAATCCAACCATGAAGAAGTGATGCGCGAAATGCGAAATTAATTTGAATCTTTGGGATTATTTATCTATTTTGACAATGCGTGGGTGATGAATCAGGTTGATACTTCCTAAAGGAGAGGAACAAGCGATGATCAGACATAGAATATCTTGTTGCCTTCGAGCAGTCACGAGGTTGGAGAATTTGCGTGCTATGGAAGTGAATAGGCTACCCGAAAAGACCATTTCATTACCATTTATGGATCGGATGTTAGATATCTTTGGCGAGGGGCATGAGATATTCTTTGTTTCTTGGATGGGTATTCCAGCTACAATCAGATCGCTATAGCCCCGGAGGATCAAGAAGACGACATTCACTTGCCCATATGGTACGTCGCATTTAAAGAGGATGCCCTTTAGGTACAATAAGTCGTGAAACTTTATTCGTGTATGATGGCCATATTCTCGGATATGGTTGAAAAGACAATTGTGTGGTGTTTCATGGGCACGACTTTTCAATATTGGGAACTCTTTGACAATTGTTTGGAAAACACGAGGGTCGGTCTTGGTTGGATGTGAAGAAACTGATCTTGTGCTAAATTAGGAGAAGTGCCACTTTGTAGTCTGAAGGCAAATACTTGGGCACGGTTTACGCAAGAGGAATAGAGAATTCGACAAAGCAAGGTGAGCAATAGAAACTCCACATCATGGTAAAGGGCATAAAGCTTTCTGGGAACATGAGGTTCTAAGGCGGTTCATAAAAGAATTTTCTCGGATTACCAGAGCCCTTGTCAGTTTTCTAGTTCAAGGGACACCATTTGATTTTGATGAAGCGTGTGGTAAGCTTTCAATCTTGAAGATAGGTGGTATCGGCCCCCATGGTTAGCACCCAGTTAGGACCTCAGTTTGAGGCTAATGCGATGCTAGTGACTATGTTGGAGGCAAATCTTCCGGAAGCGAAAAAGGAAAGGATATTCGGGTTATCCACTATGCTAGCAGGACTTTGAATGATGCCCCAGCTGAACTGTGCCACCCGAAAGGCTATTGGCCATTGCTTTCGCCTTTGATAAATTTGGAAGCCTGCTTGATTGACGATAAGGTAATAGTGCACAGCGACCACTCGACCATTAAGTACCTAATGACTAAAGGATCTTGGCAAGAGACATATATGGTGGAGTACTCTATTGCAAGAATTTGATCTAAAGATTCGGGACAAGAAGAGGGCAGAGAACCTAGTCGTGGACCATATCCACGATTGGAAGGGCTGAGGCGTAGTCTGAGTTAATGATAATTTCTACGATAGACGGCTCTTAATGATTGAAGACACAAAGCCCATTCCACTGGTTTCAAGATATGTGAATTACTTAGTGGCCAAGGTTATCCCTCGATTTTAGCTACCAACGGAAGAGAGGTTCTTTGCATTTGAAGCCCGCAAACTCTTTGGGAAGAACTTTGTTTTATACAAACATTGTGCGGATCAAGGGATAAGGCGATGTGTACGAGATGAAATGGGTAGTATTCTAAATCAACGCATATGTGTGGGGGTCGCTTTGGAGCGGAGGACCGCGACAAGGTACTCCAATCCAGGTTTCTCTTGGCGTAGCTTGTTCGAAGATGCTCACGATTTGTATCCACCTTGCGATAAGTGCAAGAATAAGGTGGCATTTCTAAGCGGGATGGAGCAGCGTAACTGATTCTAGAGGTTGAGCTATTTGACTTACAGAGTGGACATAGGTCCATTTCCTCTTCATTGTTAACTTGTATATTCTCCTTATCGTGGACTACATCTCTAAATGGTGGTGCAACTATTTGGCACTAATGATGCCAATGTGTTGGTGAGTTCCTTTAAGGCCATTTACACGGTTGGCACTTCGAGCATTGATCACGGATGGTGGTACTCATTTATCTGGCAAGATAGTTGATAAAGTTACTTGCAAAATTATGGTGTCGCGACGCTGCTTCATAGCTTTCGCTGCTTTACGGGCAAATGGAGCGGGTGAGTGTGATCGGAAGATAAGTGTGGAGAAAAGCAGTCAATAATAGTTCGAGGAAAGGCCCGGTTAAAGAAGATTGATGATGCACTTTGGGCATCTGGAATGACATTTAAAACCCGTTGGGTATGTCACCATTCAACTAATAGTTTATGGGAAAGCATGCCATTTGCCGGTGGAATTAGAACATAGGAAATATATACTAGTAGCTAGGCTTACGAACATGGATAGTAGGTGGCTGGGAGAGAAGCGGATCGATGCTACAACTTAGTGAATTAGATGAATTCCCTTGATAGAGACTTATGAGAATGCTTGAATCTATAAGGAAAAACCAGCTTGGCATGACAAACATATCGGCTACTTTAGGAAAGATTTTAGTAGTCTGACGATCATCTTGTTGTTCAATTCTAGGCTGAAACTCTTTCCTAGCAAGTTGAAGTCAAAATGGTGGAATGGAGTTCATAGTGGTTCGAGTATTTCCACATGGAGGAGGTTGAGATAATGCATAGGAAGGGTTGATTCAAAGTCATGCCCAAGGTGAAACCATATTTTGGAGGAGACTTCCATACAGGAAGACAAGACACCATTCTAAGCACACTAAGGGTAGGACAGTAAGGGTGTGGAAGGTCACCAACAATTCAGTTATTTTCCCGGTCTAAGTGTTGTACGTTGTAGGAATGTCGAGCAACGACATTAAACATAGCGCTTCTTGGGAGGCAACCCAAGTATTGTGGGAATCCTTCTTTGAACTTGCATTACTTTAGGTCTTTTATTTATCTTAATTTATTTTAGCTTTTGGACTTTCTACTTTTGTTGTTTTAGTAATGTTTGTGACTTTTGAGCCTAGAAGGGTGCCGATACTTGTAACTAAGGGAGTTCTATGTTCATTACCGGTGTAGAGAGAGCCAAATTCGTGTTTTAAAAACTTGTTCCCTACTTTGCAGTACGTCCATGATGTAGATCTCTACGCCATTGTGAAAAATTTAGTTTGTCAACTTCGGGATGGCGTGGCGGCTTATCTTGCATTGCATGCCATATCAAACTTTTAGATGCGCGACAAGCGTAGGAGCTCCTGCGCCGTTCTTTAATAACCATGCTTCGCCGTAAGGCGTAGAACCTAAACCAGCGGCATAGTAAATCTGTTACCCAAAGTCCTTTAAAAACCCAAATGGCTTTCATTTTTCTCCTCCTCCCCCCCAAGCAAATTTAGTCGCCCTTTCCTCTCTATCTCCCATTTTTTTTAGTGTTTGTAGAACCCTAACCCTAGATCGACCACCATGGCTCCTTGGAAGTTGATCCCGGCTAAAAGACAGCGATCCGGCTCCACCTCATGGGTGGCACCACCCCATCTGGAAGATCCACATAGGTTAATTTCCCAAGAGGCCAAGCGGATCTATCACGAGTCCCTGTTCAACCGCTCGTTTGTCCCAGAATGAGGTTTCCCCACCTCCAATGCGTTCTTCAACTTCACTATCCCGGGCAGTGGGCGCGGACACTTTGTGCACCCCTGTCCCAGTAGCCCGGTTGTCAGTTCCACTCTGTCTGCCTTTCAAAGTCGGCACCCTTTGTTTCGTCGAGGCAAGTGGGTCGGATTTGGTGCTAAACCATCAGCAGTTCTGCTTTGTTGGATGACGACAGTGCGGAATATAGAGCTTTATTTCTAGACATAGATTATGAGCGCTTGATGTAGGAGCTCACCCAGGGCCAGGGCGTGAGGAAACGCCAACCCTCGAAGGGTGATTTTACCAATTTTCAGATGCACTCCCTCACGCCGATGGCTACGGTCCGGTATAATTTTCTATGTGTAAAAATCAAGCCTACCCTGCACCTTAGCACAGTTACGAAGGACAAGATGATCCTCCTCTACACCATGACCTAGGGTTTCCAGTTTGACATCGGGTCCATCATCGAGAAGGGGTTGATTGAGTTGACCAAAGGGAGATGCACCGGGGCCCTGATCCACCCCTCGCGATTGCCAGTTGTCTGGGCGTCGGGAGTCCGATGTTGGTCTCTGAGGAGGCGAAAGTGCGGTGAGTGCTACCCTTACCACTACGAGGTAAAGTTCGGGGCCCGGAGTGATTCGGATGAGGAAAGGCAGAAGCGAGTAATCTGCTGATAGCCACATCTAGTGCGATTGACCCAGGAGCCCAGCGCCCCTGAGGTCCCTCGATTCGACTCGGTCCTGGCATGCACACGATTCATGCGCTCACCACGCAGTTTGACGCATATTGGGATGAGTCTCAAGAGCACCATGTTGCCCTGAGTATAGACATGGACTCCATCAAGGCCGAGATGGCCATCATTCGCTCTAATCAGGACCATATCACACAACAGTTGGCTCAGCTCCAATCTTTTCACACTCCACCACAGCCACCACCACCGCACTAATTCTCTGGGATGTATCTCTATGCCCTTATTTCCTTTATGTCATTGAGGACACTGTCAGTTTTAAGTTTGGGGGTGTATGTATGTGTGGGTGTACGGGGTGGCTTAGTTTTATTTTATTTTATTTTATTTTTATCTCTGCATGTTTTAGGTCTAATTTTCGTTAGTTTTAGTTCACTTTGTTTTTTTTTTAGCATGTTTAAAGACTGAGTTTTGTTCACTATGTACCAGTATGTTTACGTTTTGCATTATTATGATATGGTAGTTTCCAGAATTTGTATTAATTGTTCTCAGCCTTCGTTTTGATCATGATTGCAAAAAGGGGAGTCATAGTAATCACAGAAAGCCTGTGTTTTGATGAAATAGGGAACTCTAAGGTTGTTTGAAGATCGGGACTGCATTGTATAACGCAGAGAATGACCATGTCTGGCCGCCCCTTTTAGATCTCAAGAAATCATTTCCCGAAGTAAGCTATCGCACACACACACACACACACACACACACACACACACGTGATCTTCAAGGTGTGCCTTGACTATAGGACTTACCATCACGAAAGTTCTACGAACCTTGGAAAGTTTAAACACCTAAGTGATGGGACACCTTAGAAAAAGAGATCGCCTTTGAGCCCCATAAAAAAAATAAAAAATAAAAAATAAAAAAAAGCTTATGGTTTGGAATAAGTGGATCATCCAATCGGAATCCCGGGCACAGTCCGAGAGGCTTTTCAAAGAGTAATGCCCTAGGCACGGTATTTGGGAGTCATTGACTTCAGCACATTACATGGGATGAGGATGGATGATTTCCACAGTCTAAGGCCTCGAGGTTTGGTTAAGTGTTTGGGGTGAAGTTCAAGGGCAACTGAATGCCCAGTTCCCTTAACCAACTGGTGGGGAGTCTGATGGATCCATTCTGGGGGCCCTCACCTAAAACTGTAGTACTTTAGTATCTTAAGTTTGTCTTAGAGTTAATCCACAGCCCAGGATTAGTTGAAGTGAATAAATTGGCGCGTTCTCATCCTTACATTTAAGCTATTCCAAATAGGTAAAGTTAAATTCAAGTTTGGGAGTCTTGAAGTCGGCTGCTACATTGGGGATCGTACTCGATAGCATGAACTCATAGCAAGGGTTGTGGCGCTCTGAGGGGTTGACACGCTTGGTCAATCGAGGCAGGCTAGTCTTACGAGTTCTTGAAAGTTGAACAAACACAGTAATTACGGATCCCTATTAAGTAGTTCATGTTGTTATCTTGCTAACGTATCATATGTACTAGACCTATATCGTCGGTGTGGATCTGCTTTTATTTTACGTGCCACTGATTATAGTACATTTCTTACCTTACGGACAAGCAAGATGCTAAGTTTGGGGGTGTTGATCAGAGTGAAATATGCATGCATTTCAGTAAAATTTCTATGTGTTTTTATAGATCAATTGCATGATTCACATTCATATTCATTAATATTGCGTTAATCCCCCATACTATAATGTTTTACAGGACACGACGATATAGGAGTAAAAAAGAAAGCTAAATAATAGAAGAAAAGACTCGAAGCAGAGAATACAATGAGAAGTGCAGCAAAGAGCCGAGGGACACGATTCTTTGGGCACTCCATGCTTTGTGGCGTGGCCAGCCGCAGCGTGGAGGCCCCTATCTTTGCGAGACCGATCAGGCGGATTCCGGTGGCCTGCAGTGCAGCCGCCGTGTCGTCTTGCTTTTCAAACAAGAGCGTTAAAAACTCTGAAATTCAGGGCCATTGATGGGCGGATCGAGATATAAAAATGAAGCATTTTCCGAGGGCAAAAGAGATTTGGAGGCGATTGAAGACAAGGATGAGCGAATAGAGAGAGATTGGTGGAGAGCGGATTCCAAAGATAGCAAAGGCGGCTTCTTACGTATTTCTTTTCACGATTCGTTTGATCTTTGAAAATCTTCGATGCATGTGAAATGCTATAGACTAACTTTTCTCTCTAGGTTTTGCCCATTCGCGCACCATTATGGATTAATATTTAATTATGGTTTATTTAATATTGGTATGAATTTTTATGGTTGCTTCACTCCCGAACTTAATCACATGTATTATTTGGCCAATTATGGCATGCTAATGCTAGAGTCTAATATCGAGAAGATGACTCATAGGGACATGGGTAAAGCAACGCCCAGTCAGCTCGGGGATAAAGATATCCAGCGTTCCAAATCATGTACACTAGGGTTTGCACATTTATGCATGCTCGAGTCAAGAAATTAGCCGGAGATGCAATACACCCCACACTAAGCGGATAAGCTGACTATATCTCGAGAGAGAATATCTTGTAAGCACGATCCTTTGCTAACATAAATCATATGAAATATTGTCGTGCTTTATCTAGGTTAAAATCCATGGTGTGATCAGTGAAGGCAAAACCACTAGTTTCTCATCATTACATTAAAATCAAAATTTTAATATTAAGTTTCCTTAAATAAGCTAATTTAGTCATAATTCACTTTAAAATTTGGATCGAATATTGTCTAGGTCACTAAGCCGATTATTGTGCGCTTCTTATCGTGGGGCCTGACACTTAATAGCTACTACACTATGTGAACTCGAGCGTATGCACGT
The DNA here is from genome assembly GCA_016808115.1 of Tetrastigma voinierianum. Taxonomy (NCBI): domain Eukaryota; kingdom Viridiplantae; phylum Streptophyta; class Magnoliopsida; order Vitales; family Vitaceae; genus Tetrastigma; species Tetrastigma voinierianum. The sequence continues at coordinate 71,767 of JAEQBH010000970.1, forward strand.
ATGGTCTACATTTTTACCAACTTTAAACACTCACTTCCGGTAGGTCCACACACCAAGATCTGTAGAGTGTGAGACAACATTGTAGAAGTTCACATATTGCGATATTGATCATGTAGATCAAGTTACCAATGAAGAAATTCAGAAATTGTTGACAATGATTGGCCAATGAAGTTGAGTCAAAAGTTCCTCGAAGGCTAGTGAAGTAGCATTAAGGAAGATCTCTGAGAGTTAGAAATCAGCAGACACAATGATTCTATAGATGTATTTACAAGAATTGGACTATATCATTGGGTGAAAATGATCGAGGAAACATTTTTCTGACCATGAGTTCTAAAAGTCTAACTCCTTAGTACAGTGCCATGAAAGAAGAAATGAATTCTATGACATCTAGCAGAGTTTTGGGATCTTGGTAGGTTACCTAATGGTGTAAAAGTCGTTGGATGTAAATAGGTCTTTAAAACAAAAAAGGACTCATTGGGCAACATTTAGAGACATAAGACAAGACTCGTTGCCAAAGGATTCACTAAAAGGGAAGGAATCGACTACACAGAGACCTTTTCTCCTGTATCTAAGAAAGATTCTCTTCGAATAATCATGACATTGGTTGCCCATTTTGACTTTGATTTACATCAAATGGATGTGAAAACGACATTCCTTAATGGTAATTTAGAGGAAGAGGTTTACATGAAACAACATGAAGGATTCTCCTCTAGTGAAGGTGAGCATTTAATTTGCAAGCTTAAGAAATCCATATATGGATTAAAACAAGCGTCCCGCCAATGGTATTTGAATTTCCATGAAGTCATTACTTCATTCTATTTTGAAGAAAATATCATGGATCAATGTATATACCAGAAGGTCAGTGGGAGTAAGATTTGTTTTCTTGTGTTATATGTGGATGATATTACCCTTGCGACAATGATAAGGTTTTTATATGAGGTGAAACAATTTCTCTCAATAACTTTGATATGAAGGATATGAGTAAGACATCTTATGTCATTGGCATTAAGATCCATAGGGAAAGATCTCGAGGCATTTTGGGTTTGTCTCAAGAGACCTATATCAATAAATTTTTAGAGAGATTTAACATGAAAAATTGTTCACCGAGTGTAGCACCCATTTTGAAGGGTGACAGATTCGATTTCAATCAATGCCTTAAAAATGATTTCGAACGGGAAGACATGAAGAACATTCCATATACTTCAGTTGTTGGAAGCCTGATGTATGCTCAGGTCTGTACCAAACTTGACATTGCATTTGTTGTTGGAGTATTAGGAAGATATCATAGTAATCCAGGTCTCGACCACTGGAGAGCTGCAAAGAAGGTGATGAGATACCTTAAAGGAACAAAGGATTACATGCTTATGTATAAACGAACAGATAGTTTAGAGGTGATTGGCTACTTTGATTCAAACTTTGCTTGCTATGTTGATTCTTGTAAATCAACATCTGGTTATATTTTCAAGCTAGCTGATGGAGCTATATCTTGGAGAAGTGAGAAGCAGACTTTGACTGCCACTTCCACTATGGAAGCCAAGTTCGTATCTTGTTTTAAGGCTAGCTCGCATGGTGTATGGTTAAAGGTTTCACATATCTGGGCTTAGGGTATGCGTTCTATATCTAGGCCATTGAAGTTGTATTGTGATAACTCAACTGCGGTATTTATGGCTAAGAACAACAAGAGTGGAAGTCGAAGTAAGCATATCAACATTAAATACTTAGCCATAAGAGAACGTGTTAAAGAAGAAAAAGTGGTCATTGAACACATTAGCACTAAGTCGATGATTGCCGATCCTTTAATTAAAGGCATGCCACCTAAGTATTTTAAGGATCATGTAGTACACATGGGACTTGGTTCCACGATGTAATTTTATTATACGTACATTCATTATTTTAATGAAACTCTTATTCAATATGATATTTTCTCATATGGTTTTGTACATTTCATGTAATACCCCAAATTATACCTTGACGAATTTATAACATATTTAGGGTATAATAAAAGTAAATGTATATTTTTTTGGAATAAAATAATGCTAAAAATAAAATAAGCAAAACCCGTAATTAATACAAAAGTCAAGGGTAAATTGGTAAATTGCTAATTAAGGACCCAAATGACATAAGAAGAAAAGATTGTATGTTAAAGTAGGAAATTGAATAAGTTAGAATGGAAAATGATAGTAAATGGAGAGGACCAAAATGCAAATAGATGAGAAATGGAGGACGAAAGTAAAAGGGAAAATTATGCAAAATTGATAAAGCCAAACATGGCTTTAAGAGGAAGTCATTTTTGCTTTTGTTAGGGAAAATCGGTTGAGAGAAAAGAGAAGAGAAGAGAAGAGAAGAGAAGAGAAGAGAAGAAGAGAGGAAAGAAGAGAGGAAAGAGAGGGGGAAGAAGAGAAATTCAAGGAGAAGAAGAAATCAGGTATGGATATGTAAGGAATTTTGGTATGAATTTGTGTATGAAATTTTGTATGGAACTTGTTAGGATTTTGTATGGATACTTGTTTAGAGGTTTGGAATACCTCTTTTTGTGTAGAATCCGTAATTGGAATGGTTGTTTGGTTTGGTTGTGGTCCTCAATGGAGGAAAAATTTGTATAGAGAAAATGTTGGGTTTTAGGAGAGATGTTGTCCTTTTTTTTAAACCCATATTTTGTTTTGGCCATAACTTGGCCATCACTCATCCAAATTAAGTGATTCAAAATTCTGGGTAAACTTGACTTCTAGGATAACAAATCTCCTTGAAATAAGTATATAAAAAATTAGACCCCATTGGACCTAGAAAATTCATCAAAGTAAGGGAACAATTTTGTCCCTGAAATCTGTCTCATAACAGTCCCCTGAACTGGAGTAATTCCGGTTGTTTAAATCATAACTTGAGTTATGCTGGTCCAAATGAGATTATTCAAATTTATGTACAAACTAGACATCTGTGAGAACAACTTTCATGAAGAAGTTATGGTCAAATTATGACTCTAACATTCCCGGAAAAATTTTCAAATATAGGGCGCAATTCAGTTTTGTTCACGGAAATTGTCAAAATGATTAAGAATGTTTAGACCATATCTCCCAAATTAAAAGTCAAATGTGTATGATTTTTTGAAACTTAGGATATAGAGGTATATTTAGTTAGAAGATCACTGTCTCTAACAATCCCGTTTACAGGGTCAAAAAAAATTGTAGTCGAAAATGGACTTAGGAGCTACCTCGAATTGTTCAGGAAGAATTAGTATAAGGTGAATTATAAAGGTTATATAAATGTATTGTTATACTTGAAAGCTAAAAGGAAATACACGTATAATTTTATTTATATGAAAAAGTGCAAACTACGAGTTAAATGCTTATAAAGAGTGACGATGAATATCTCGAAGTATACATGATATCAGCTAGTTATTCATGTATATGAGATATCTTTTACGATACCTAAATGATTATTAAGAAAACATAATAAAACTGATTGACTTCTTATGACCGGGTAGTTGGATAGATAGGCATGCCTATATGGATATAGTAGATACAGCATACAGTTTATAAATATCGAGGCCTCGTTTGGGTCGATGATATAGATCCCGTTTGGATCATTATAGCAGCCTCGTTTGGGTCATACAGATAGAGATCACTGTCTCGTACAGTGATAGTACCTTTGGGTACATACAGTTCTTTCCTGTATCCACTTCTAAAGTTTATACAGGCATGAAATATAAAAGCAAATGACAAGTATACATAAATGAGATGTATATGATATATGACATAATATGAGAAGCATAGCACTGCTATGTGATGATAGTATATGGATTACGAGCTTGATAAGTAAAGTGTGAGATGACCTGAAAAGTATATGAAATATGATAAGAAATGAAACATGTTATGAAAAAGTAGATATGAAAATGGATAAGTATATGTAAATGTTATATTTTTCATAAGTATGCATGTATCTAAAGTGAGATGATCCTTATTAGAGAGTCGTCCGCAGTATTATTCCTTCTAAGTTATAAACAGCACGGATGTTTCATTCGTGTAGGTGAAGAAGAGGAAACGAAGGACGGAGACGATCGCGTGATCAGAAGTCGACTAGCGTATTGGGTGCCATTTCGAAGACCATTTGGTCTAATGTATATGTATTTTGTTTCTTTTTATGTGATGTAAATATTGTAATTGTTGAACCTTACATATATGGAGCTTGTATATATTTTGTAATCCGTTGCTACAGAATATATTATAAGTTAAATGTTTAACATTATATGATTGAACAAGCTTAAAGTTGATAAGTTTGTAGTGAACAGAAAAAAAAATAAAAATGACACCCTCGCTTGACACCGGGTGCCGAGTTAGGGGCGTCACATTTCAGATTATTATTATTATTTTGAGAAATATCATTAAGCTTGGACCTTGAATAAACATATGGTTTATTTATTAAGTTTAAGGGTTTGTGTTGAGGAACTTGATATATTGTAATACATGGAATACTACTCACTATAAGAGAACCTATCGCCATGATTTATATATTTAGTTTCTCTTCTAATAGGTGTTGAACTATATGGACGAGTGGGGAGAATGTTAAAATGATCATATAATTTGCATTTTAATTTCAAATTTAAATCTCTCATAACACCTCTTCCTCCAATCCTTACACCTCTTAGAAACCAGTGATGGCACGGTCTCCGTATAAAAGGAATCGATGAAATTTTTGTCCTAAACACTCTTCTCTATTTGGAAATTTTCACCATCAAAGTTTGAGCGAGTAAAGGTTTAGAAGAACCAAGAAAATTCAATTTCAATTCTTCCAGTATTCCAGTTTCTCTGTTTCTCAACAATGGCCGGAGGTATGTATATTCTGGCATTTTGCTTCCACATATGATCTAATTATGTTGTTGGTATCCTCATATGATCAGATTGCGCCAGTTAATTAACCATCAATGCTAACTCTGTTTAAAGAATATTTCTTATCTGTGGACTCTGTATTTGTGCCACTCCACATCTTTGTAAATGCGGAGGTTGTAGTGGAAGATGTGCGATTTCACTACAAAGCATTCCAACAACAATTGATATAAATGGTCTATCTTTGAACAATTCTTGTACACATAACATTCCCACATGTATGCATCTCCTCAATATCTCCTCTTGGAAGCATGCTTCTGATATACTTCCATCTATTAATGCTTTCATATTGTCTTCCTTCCACAGTTGCCATGCCTGAAAATATTTCAAAACCACAAATGTAAACTTAAAGAATCCAACAACATTCATTGGAAGCAACTATGGAGTTTTGTATACATATATGGTACTTACATAACCCAAAATGCCATAGAAGTACTCCTCATGGTAAAAGCTACCATTCTTTCTTCCATTAACAATCTCTAACAACAGCACCCTACAGCTAAAGACATCAAACTTTTTTTAAAATCTCCCTTCCATTGCATACTCAGGAGACATATAGCCACTGAATTTGATGGTTGTCGAAGACATAAATAATGAGAGATCATTAAGGTAATTATTAAATTAAGGGAAGTTGGACTAGGTAGAGTTTAGACACTTACTATGTTCCAACAACCCTTTTAGTATTGGCTTGATCTTGATTGCTTCCAAATATCCTAGCCATACCAAAATCTGAAATTTTAGGATTCAAGTCTTTATCAAGCAAAATATTACTTGCCTTCAAGTCCCGATGGATAATTCGTAATCTAGAATCTCAATGAAGGTAAAGGAGGCCCTCAACCAATTCCTTGATTATCTTGAGCAGAGTGTCTTCTGTAAAGCAGAAAATTCTAATTTTCTAAAAAAGGGTAAAATGGTAATTTCGGTCAAAATCCGGAATTTTTCTAGATCTCGGATGGTGAAATGAACTTCACCATTGGAATCATCTCACGAAATCTAGCTACCACGTCGAATTTCGTCGAATTCCAAAACAGTTGGAATTTCACGTTTTTCGAGGCAACGGAGGTAGTACGGGACACTTGGCACAATTTGAGTGGCTCAAGAGGTGCCACGTTTCATGTGCAGAGTTAGTCAAACATGAGCTCAAGTGTGGGCCATGGATGGACACACGGCATGATCTTGGTGGAGGAAAATCCCGAGTAAGAGGGACCCAGTGGATAAGGAAATCCAAGTCGACGATGATGACTTGACATGTGGCATGGAAGGAGACCAGAGTCCTCTTGACCTAAACTCTGTAGGATATGGGAGAAGGAAAAAGAGAGGGAAAAAGAAAAGAGAAGGGTTTTTTAGAGAGAGTATCTAACTTATCTCTAGATTTCCCGGCGATCGGACCGTCGAATCCCCGCGAGCCAAGAGACAAAGTTGCTCCCGACGGCAATAGCTATGAGTGGATACCGGTTTTGTGCAGTTTCGACAACTCCGGAGGTAGGGGTCTTCTCCTACTTGATTTAATCCTTATTTAAGAACCTTGTTAATGATTAGAGTGTTTTGAGTGTTTGGGGCCGAAATGGCCGTGAGTTTTCAGTCCTCCGGAGTGGGACCGAAGGTTGGAAGTGCGGCGACCGGACTGACCCGAGTGGGTTTGGAAATTTTGCCTTGGTGGTCCCTATTTGTGTGATTTGATGATTTGGGCGGTGTCTAATCAGCTGTCAGTTTTGTTTATTGGACCATGTGAGTCGATTTTGTGTTATTGCTTACGATGAATAACATGTTGTTGTGTGTTAATTTTTGTTAATATATGCATGCTTGATATATATTAACATGAATTGTTTAGAAATGACATAATGCATTTCATATGCACTGGGGCACCCTATAATGGTAGGTGTGAGTGCATGGCAATTAAAATCGGAGGTTGTTCGAAGCGATGAATTCTTTGTAAAAATTATTAAAATAATAATTTTGCCGGAAAGTTAATCAGAAGAATTGTGTTGGGAAAATTGTCTAGCAATTGTCGGAGGGAGCCATGAATTGTTTCGGAGAGTTACCCAACAAATTCACCTCGGAGGATTGTCCAACGTATTTATATCGGAGGGTTGCCCATAATTAAAACAAATATTTTTGTTGAAGACGATTTTCATACATGATATAAGCATGTGTGAGGGAGTCGGTGAGGACTCGAGACATGGAATTGGGCATGTAGATATTCAAGTAGGATCATGCATTTGCTTGAATGTGTTTGGTGGGGAGTAACCCATGTAGGGGAATTCAAGCTCTTGGGCATTGCTCGATTGTCGAGAAAATTATTTTAATCTGAAGTGTTGGGAAGGCGGTGCTCGTTAAGTAGCTTTTGAGAAGAAAATAGACATGTGGCTTTGATTCGTTTTATAAAGCATGTGAAATATTACAGATTGAAGCATGTTTGTATTAAGGTGATCATAAGCAACTCTTGAAACTATTGTAATATAAGTTTGATATATTTGGGTGAGTATGTTGTGTAGGCGATGTGGTCATTTTACTCTTCTTAGTAGTCAAACGATATGAGGCAGTTTTCCTTGAATTGGCGGGTGATCAACGGGATCCACAGGAAATGGGTGTCGCGCTTCGATGCAAAACTGTCGCCCAATAGAATCTGAATGAATTGCATCACAGAAAAAAAAAACCCCAAAAAAATTAGAAACAATTGATAGGATGACAAAATTGCAGTATACATCTAGTAGATGCAGCAGATTTTAGTGATTGATGCACGGAAAAGCAGTCTAACCATGAAAGGCATCCCAGCTCTTGTTTGCCATGGTGTAGATCAGCATCTTCTCATCTCCTTCAACGCAGCAGCTGATCAGTCTTACAAGATTCCTGTGTTGGAGTTTAGATATCACCACCACCTCATTCATAAATTCTTCTAGCCCTTGTGTAGATGCTCTTGAGAGTCTTTTCACTGCTATTTCTTGTCCTTAACTTTCCCTACAAAAAGAAGCAAATTAGTAATTCATTAATATTCAACACATCCAGTACCCAGCCAATAAAGCTTTATGTGATCAAGCTAGCAAGCATTATATATTACTCTGTATACTGGACCAAAACCACCCTGCCCCAGCTTATTGGCCTCATGGAAATTATTTGCTGCAGCTGCAAACATTAAAACTCGATCAGTGGCAGCTCTTCAAGTTTCAATTGATTCATGCCATCTCTGGGATCAGAGAATTTTCCTCTGTTGAAGGATAATATCTCTTCGATTTTCCTCTTCTTTGCTGGATTCAGAATATAGTTGTGAGTAATTTCTGGAAAATAGCTTGAAACATATCCTATCACGCTAAACTATTGAGCATGAGCAGATTACTCCTTTGTTTGGCAATCCGCCTTCTTAAGAGGTAATGAAGAGCAATGCAATTGTCCCCCATAATAACTGTAACTGCAATGGTAACAATTACTCCCACTTCTATCTTCGTATCTGTGAATTAAGAGAGGAATCAGACTAAAATTTTGAATATCTGATTAATAATTAATTCTGGGTCTCATTGGAAATGAAAATGTTAGATAACGTAAAATGGCTGTGGAACAAAAAATTATAAAAATGTAATCCAAACGTGAGGATTGGATTACAGGGGAAAATGGGGAGCAAGAGGGGTAAAAAATGGCAACTAGAATATATTACCTAGTTTTAGTTCTGAATGTGCAAGGCGGATGAAAAGATTTGCCCCAGTGGTAGACATTTTTGGATGTCGATTAAATCTCCACTCCACCATACAACCTATGCCGGTATAATATGAATAAGCTGTACGGGAACAATTCCTCAAGCATTGCTGTCTACAATGTCTCACAATCAACATATGACCGCTCTGCAAAATCTGGCACTTTCATGTTTTTTAACTTAATAAAACCATCTACTTTTTCCTCTTCGCTATCATTTCTGGTTTTTTCACATTGCAATGGCGTCTTCCAGACACATCCACGCGTTCAATTCCCTCTGTTCCACTCATGTGCGTGCTTTGGCTCATAGATTTCAAACAGTTACAAATTGGTGAGTCCAGCGAGTTGCAGTATCCAAATGGCCCACACGTTACATAAATTTCACAGTCATTCACCCCGGTGGTCCATATTGTTTGCCAACTCTCATTCCTTTCATCCCTGGATGTTAACACTAGCATTCCTTCAGGAGTCAAGACATAGGCATACAAGAAACGTGAGTCTTTCAGAGCGAAAGTGAGGTAAGCGTCACCTTTGTCAGTAACAACATCAAGTTCACCAAGATAATTCCATTTCACGTCTACTCCCGTGAAGATCTGACCATTCCATGGACCACTACGCCTATACGGCCGACCACCATTCCAGAAGAAAAATGAGGAATGTCTAGAGGAGTAGAGGTACAAGTCCAGCGGTGAAGCTTCCCATGGATGGATCCGAGGGAGATTTCCATGATGTCAGTAGTTTCTTCAGACTGCTTCTATTGATTCTAATTTTCATCCGTGGCATATATGTGTGAGAAGGATTTTCCAAACTCTCCCATACGCTCTCCTCGTTATCTCGCACAACAAGATTTCCAGAATCTAGGCTGTGCTCTTAGTTGACTCCTGCCGAGTTTGGAACATTGGATGACCACAAAATCTCCTTCTGGCCATTCAGAACTTGAATGTTACCATCTTCAGATATGGTGAAAACCCCGGAAGTATCGGTGAGGGGTCTGTCCCTGTTGGCTACCCATATGATAGTGAACAGTGAAGTGGTGTTGTACCAGATTCCAATACACCGATTACTTGTACCCTCAGGGCTAAAGAAACCCAGTTTGAAAACCCCTTTACTGGACACAATAATTTCAGGGTCTTTGATAAAGTGGGTGGATGTGATGGTGTCTGTGACACACAGTAAACTCAAAACAGTAAGGAGAGAGGAAGAGCAATAGAGAGCTATCTTGCTTGCTCCTCTCATAATTCCATGAGTGCTTCATGAAGTTTCTTCCTGACATGCATATTTAATGTCTGTTCGCATGTTGCCAACTTTAAAATAAAGGGGCCTACATTTGTCTTCCTCCTTCCTCATATGTCCTTGTCAAGTAAGTCTACTGGTTGGCCGACGCCGTCGAGAAGATAGGATTTGCGTTCAGACAGAAACCTAAGTCATGCCGAAAGGTTCCAGGGCGTCTAATGGGTGTGCCAAGAAAATAGGATTTGCGTTCAGATAGAAACCTTTGTCACACAAAATAAACGGCAAATGCAAAGATCGGAATAAAATATTTTACATAGACTATTTTTTCTTCCATTTTTATATATTTTCAATTATGACCCTAGTGTCCTCTTTTTCATTTTGTTCCTCAATTATGACCTAATTAAGTGTTAACTTGGCCTCTTAATTAATTTTTATGTCATTTTCTTTTATCTATTTAAAACCAATCATTTTAATTGCTCCTTTCTTTTTCTAACTGCACCTAACGAAGTTCCATTAATTACGTTTGACATACCACTTAAAAAAACAAGTTACTCTTATTTGTGGGAATAAGTGGAAGGCCTTAAGGCTCTTAATAAAAAAAAATGAGTACCAATATATGTTAAAGTTCTTTTGTGAGAATAATTGAAATTGTTAAAATCAATAATAATATTTATAATTTTTTTTTAAATTATTTCAATTCTTTTTTATAAAAAAGTATTTTATTTGAAATTTAATTTTATTACAAATATATAGTGATAAGTATTAAGGTTAAATTTTCATAAATTACATTAATAATTTATTTTTATTAAATCATATTAATGTATCAAATCCTAAAATTTCATTATTTTATTTCAATAATTTCTAAATAAGTTTATATTTTTTTAATATTTTATAATAAAAATATTTTACAAATAAATTTATTAAAGGTAAATATAAGTAAAAAAGTTTTCTCTCAAAAGTCAAAACCCTAACCTTCTTTTCTCTCAACTTTTTCTTTGTTACCATTTTTTTTAAATCACCTCTCTCTTCTACCTTTATTTGTATTTTTAACTTCGATAAAGTGGTTATTTAGCATGAATTAAATTTTTATTTGTTTTTTTCGTGATTTAGTTGTCGTCTTCGTGTGCGTGTGATTGTCGTTACTTTTGTGCGCATGTGGTTGTCGTTGTCTTGATATGGTAGGTAGTTGTGTCATCTCACTACTAGGGCTGTGCACGGTTCGGAGCAAGTCGGAGAATGAGTATTCTCCGGACCCGAACCAAACTTCGGAGAATTTCAAAACTAATTCTCCGGAACCGAACTGAATAATTAATTCTCCGCTCCGAATTGCTCAATTTTGGGCAATTGAAACGAGAGCGGAGCAAATGGAAATCAATTCGGATCAATTCGGGCCAGGAGAAATGGAGAATTTTGAAGAATTTATATGAATTAAATTAAAACTCAAATTATTTACTGCACCTTTCTCTCTTTATTTAAAATTAATTTTGAATATTCAAATACAGCAGTATAAAAACACCAATATTCCTACCAAAAAATATAATATAAATCAAATTGCACCACGATAACTAAATTTAAACATTAGAATAATGTAACAACAGTATAATGATGTCTCAACACATAGCATAATCTAGACTCTTACCTACCAAGCGGTGGATTTTAACCTTGAGTGCCAAAAATGTCCCGTGTCTGTGATTTTTAACACTCCAGTTCGAAATCGAGTTCAACTAGTATTTAATACACAATATACAAATTCAATGGCCATGAATAACCAATGAAATCAATCCATGAATAACCAATAAAATCATTCCATAAATAACCAATGAAATCAGTCCAAATCAGTCCATAAATAACCAAAGAAATCAGTCCAAATCAGTCCATGAATAACCAATGAAATCAGTTCAAATCAGTCCACAAAATAACCAATGAAATCAGTCCAAAACAATCCATAAATAACCAAAGAAATTAGTCCATGAATAACCAATGAAATCAGTATTTAATACTCAATATATTGAATTTTCAGCAAGCATTTCATACTCATAATATGTAGAATTTTGAATAACCATAATGCAGAATTTTCAATCAATATTTAATACTCATGTAAATTTTAGCTTCAAAAAATTTAAAGGCATATGGCACAATATTCTCTAACATCTCCGAGTCTTGAAGAATTTCTAATAGAAACAAAAAATATATATATTAGATTTAATTCAGATTCATTTTAATGCAAATAAAAGATAAAATTTACATCAATAAGTAAATATCATACCGGATTCGAAGCTTTCAAGTTCTTCAATATTTCTTCAATTTGAATAGGTTTGTTGGAATTTGCAGCAATCTTGACAACATATAAGAACTTCGAACATAATAGGAGTTAAAGAACTCCTAAATCGGTCCAAAGTCCTTCCTCGGTGCTAAATCTTGATTGAAGGCTGGGTTGAAGATTGAATGGCCAAAACATCGCCTTTGCAACTTTTGATAATGTTGGAAATCTAACCGAGATAACTTTCCACCATTGCCAATATGTCAAATTCAAGAGTAAATTTTCAGAAAATTCATCCATCCTTTCCAACTCCTTGTGATTGTTTCTTTTCTCTAACTCTATAAAATAATCATCAATCTCCTCTTCCGCTCCTTCATCAATCTCATTATGTAAGAGGAATGATGATTCATCGCGCGTCTACTCTCTTACGTTTTAGATTGTACTCATCCATCATAATTTTCAAGGCTTTGTGATTCTATCCACCAATTCTTGTGATTCATTCTCACCATAATAAGTAGTGTACTTAACCCTCAAATAGTTCATTTTATATCTAGCACTCTTGCTATGAAAAGCATCACATTCAACTTGCTAGTGCACCCACAATATTTATCAGAATTTTCCCTCATTTTCTTTCCCATTTCCACCAAGAAACTATATTCACTTCTCTCAAAAGTTTGCAAATCTTTCAAAATTTTAATTATCTCGGAAAATACGTCGATGTACAATACAAAGAAACTGGGATACTTTACAAGTTACATCATAAAACCGTTTAAGAAATCTAAGTAAGGTTCCTTGCATTGTCGAATCATTGTTCATTAGGCAATTCATCCTAAACTCAATCAAAATTTACTATCAATATCCTCAATCTCTCAAAAGCCTTTTGATAATTTATAGCAACTTCAACATCAAATACGTAAATTCCATCCTAGTTGGACAATCTAGTACAGGAAGATTTATAGTTAACATTTGTTAGCTCACAGCATTTTTGAACAAATCTAATCTTTGTGAAGTTTGCCCATAACATACTTGACAATTGCTCCTAACTTTTTTCAATAGAATCATAGTAGATTTAACACCATCCTTGACAATTAATTGTAGGACATGAAACAAAACACCTTATATGAAAGCTTCCCCCACCCATTACAAAGCATTTTCTTTAACAATCTTTTTTTCAATTGTTGGATTGCAGTATCATTTGATGATGCATTATCAACAGTGATGCACATGACCCTAGTCAATCCCCACTCATCCATGCAAGTGTCAATAACATTCCCAATATTAATCCCCTTATGACTTTTAATGACACAAAAATTCAGAATTCTCTTATGCATATTCCATTGTGAATCGATAAAGTGGCTTCAGTCAAGCATAAATAAGACATATTACGAATACTTGTCCAAGTGTCTATTGTCAAAAACCCTTTGACATTGAGATGTGAGCAACGCATAATTTCCTTTTTCTCTTCAACATACTAAAGAAAAACAATCCCTTGCATTAAATTGTACCTAGATGGAATTTTTAAATTGGGAGGCATATACTTGGACAAATTCTTTAAACCCGTCTCCTTCAAACCCTAAAGGTACTTCATCCTTTATAATCATCTAACCAAAGCATTCTAGTAGCTTCTTGATCCAAAAATTCAACATGTTAATTTAGAACTTTCAGTTCACTTGCATTTTGAAAATTCAAAATTTTTTGGGATTTGTTTGATTTGTTAAAAGCATCAACTAAATCTTTTTTATAAGGAAACTTCTTGCAAACTATCCTTAAATGTTTCCATAATGTTGAAGTGCCTTGAAACTTAAAAGCAGTAACTTTTCCACACCATACACATATAGCTTTCCCATTCAATTTACCCTCAGAATTCTTCTATTTTTTAAAATGGACCCAAACCTCAGACCTCTCTTTATCCATAGAATTATCAGTAGATTCTTGTTTACCTTCTAATTGACTTGCACCGAGGATCCACCACTTCTTTGTTGTAGCCATGTCCTTTGAAGGTAATGGCATAAGACCAACAACAATTCATCTGAATTAACGGATGATTTTCTTTTAATGACACTAATAGTCCTGACCCAAATAAGATCAATTAGTTAATTAATCAACAAAACAATTGGTATAATTTGAAAAATAACCTCAAACAATAAAAATTTACGGAATTCTTATTGATTTTGCTCTTGCTCGGCTCGGAGGCCATCGAGTTCAGCGATATTTTTTAACTCAAATGTTGCGGGCTGTCGGGAATAGGAGAAAAATTAGAAAATCATTAGAGAGAAATAAAAAATAGAACATGAAACCAAAACAAAATAATTTTTTGTGTACTATCCTCTGTAATGGATGATTTTATCCTTCTTCTTGAAGTAATAGATTGCTTTTTCATTAAAAAAATTAATTTTAAAATTATCAATTAAAACAAACCAAATTAACATATTCAAACTTAAATAATATTAAAGAATTGATTTTTTTTTTACTATTAATTAATTTGATATTTTTCTTACATTTTTTGAACAAACATTCAATAAGTGAAGGAAATTACACTACTTGTTCTTTAAGAACAAGGTCTAAAAATATGGGATAAAACATTCAATATTTTTCTTGCATTGATCTTGTCTAAGCGATACTTTAAATTTAATATTCAATTTTATCTTTAGAAAAGAAATCTTTACCTCAATGAAGTCATTGTCACATAGACGAATGAAAAGGAAAGAAAAAAAGCAAGATCAATAATCCCGTCTGGCACCAAGCGGTTGATAAAAACAAAGCAAAATGGCGGATGAGGGAAAGGAAATCAATGGGAGGCGGCGGGTCGGGCGTAGGGAGGCGAGGCTGTGTGGTTTTTAGAGGGAAATGAATTGTTTTAGCCTTTAGGGTTGATAAATAAGAAAGTGTATTAGGTTTTTAATTTTAGACTTAAATGGTTAAGGTTCTTTTTAGTTTTGATATTAAAACTAAATGGTTACAATATAAAACAATGTAGTTTTTGTGTTTCTATCAAAACCCTCTGTAGTTTATGTTAAACTAAGTAGTTTTTCACCATATTTAATAATCTAAATTATATCTATTTAACACTAAATTAGTATTATACTTGATTTATAATTATTTAAGTAAGTATTTACTTAATTTAATAATTAAGTAACCTTGATATTGTATTTCGTAACCTTGAAGTTTATAGGTTAAAATATTAGCTATAATAATATTAAAAATTTTAATTAAATTACACTTTTAAGTTTTATTTCAATATTCATATTAAAATAATTTGAACATAACTAGTATTTATATAAAAGTTATATTTATAATATTAAAATTTTATTATATTATTAGACATTTATATACACACAATGACACAAATATGATATATATATATATATACATTAAGTGATCAATTAGTAATTGTTCAATTGCCTATATAATTAATTATCAAAATAATATTAAATTTCATTTATAACAAATAATTTTAAACTTTATTATTATTATTATTATTATTATTATTATTATTATTATTATTATTATTATTATTATTATATATATATATATAAAATTTTAGTAAATTATCAATTAAGTTTCGGTTCTTGGTTGATACAGTCGGAACGGTTCGGTTCGTTCTCGGTTTGGAGAACTCATGTTCTCCATACCCGCTCCATTAAAAATTTTCGGACCAGTTCAGTTCCGATAAAGTCAAACGATCAACGGATATATTCGGTTCTGGATATTTTCGGTTCGGTTTTTCGGTTTAGTTCGGGTTCTCCAGGACCCGTGCACAGTCCTACTCACTACAACATGGTTTTTGTCGTCATGGTGAGGCGTTTATTTATGTTTTGGCGATTCAAATGAACAAAGTATATACGATAAGAGACAAGAGATAAATCCAATGGTTGTCAATATGTTGCAGAACTAAAATCATATGTATTATAGTCATAATAGTAATATCAAATGTGTAAGCTCAACTATCAAATGTACATTCATTATGCTATTAATTTGAATGATGTTTCATTCTTTATGGTTTTTAATGCTTTTGATTATATCTTTCTATTGATGTATTACAAGTTTGAATCCAACAAATTATTTTCTTTTCAAAAATAGAGTAAATATAAAAATCTTATAAAAAAGTAAATATTAGTGACATTATTTCTTTAGAAATAAAACTAATAAGATATCACAAATTTATCTCCACTTTCGAACTGAACCATGGACCCTCCCCTCATTATTCCCCTAAGTTCTTAACCACTTTTGGATATGTAACACCCCAACTCCAAATCAAGGGCATTACTGTTCATTCACATATAGAGCTTTAAAATCCACCACTAATATGGCTTTGAAAATTTACATTTTATAAATCTTGTTTGTCTGAATATGCTCATAAGAAAAATTAAACTAATTTTCATAAAATCAAAATCTCAAAAGGCATAAGAAACCTTTCAAAAGTATAACAAAATATCCATTGAACCAATACTTCCAACATGATAAAAATTTTTAAAACTAATAATCTTAAATGTAACATTCTAGCAACATAAATCTTTCCAATGAAAGTTTGCAAACATTAATTCCCAGTAGTCCAACAATCCACAAGTCTTTCCAACAAATACCAACTCAAAATAGTTCTCAACTTCCATGCTGCCTACCCCAAAAAATCACTCTTCGCCAAGGTTTATGGCACCTGAAAATGATCAATAATAAGTGAGCTAAAAGCCCATAAGAATGTTAATACATTTTTATAAATCAAAATATTTAAATTCACAAAATTAGAAGATATAACATGTTTTCTTTTCTTCTCGTCTCATAAAATCCTTGAGTACAAATAAATAAGATATAAATATATTTCAAACTTATGTTTATCATATTTCCTATTTCTCAAACAATTCCATAATATAATGAAATCCACAAATATTTTAAAACACATGTACTCATGGTTCTCAAAAGATTTGTTTCACATAAATATGACTATTCTTAGTTGACAAGGGCCATTCAAAATGCACCCCACCTCTATGGTTCTCAAAACATCTTTCTTTCAAATAAAATGTCAAATATTCTAACCCGTTAACAATGGCCATTTTGTCAACTACTATAATATTATTTGGAAATGGATTTGTCAGGATTGATACCCATTGGCCAGGCCATATTTGTCGATTTATACTGCGTTGACTAGAGCCATATTTGTCAAGTTTATGCCTATAACGCCTCATCTGCTAGGCGAATGAGTAGAACCATGTTTCCTGGGATTTGTGACTTCTTAATATATATGATCTTTTGGACATTGGTGGACCCATTTCAAAATATAAATACATATATCAGATAAAAATTGTAATACTTCCACCGTAGTGGTGTTTAAATTGTCCTTTACATATATTGGAGTCCCATTTACTTGTACTTACACAAGTTCCACTATTGCAAAAAATAATACGACACACATTTCAAAAACAAAATCCTTGGGCCTACATCACAAAGACTCTCTAATGTTGTGTTGGCCCTAGCGAATGCGGGATGTCTCTGACGACCTCTTCAATACCTACACGGATGAAACACCCGTGCTAAGCTTATAGCTTAGTGGGAAAATAGATAACATATATGACCACATGCAGTGGTCCTCAATTACAATATACATATAACATAATTTGCATATCATAATACTCAATCTCCCGTAGGAGTACATAATAGAAATCTTGTACAGAGGGTACCCGTAGGTACACTACAGAATAGACCTGAATTTCTTGTGATTTCATATAATTATTTCCATATATCATATTATTCATATTCTTATCATATAAATGTTTTGCACATAGACCGGAAATAATGAGATGAGGAGGGGATAACACAATAGATGCCGGTACTATACGAGGCGAACAAGGTGTCAAAGTATGATGCGTGCTGCCCACATAGCAGGAAGTGCGTAGCCTGATGTAGATGTCGTAGCATTGACAAAGAGTGTCGTCGCACTAGTCAGCGAGTACCGAAGCACTAAACAGATAGTGTCAAAGCACTAAATAGAAAGTAGTGTCTAGCCCAGTGAGATGTCTATTCATTCATATTTGGTCTTAAGGAGGCATACAATTATATGTGTTTCAAAGCATTTTATGTTTCTTACTCACATTCTTGTACTTGGATAACACACCTTGAAATAAGAGGCGAAAACAAAGTGCGCCGAGAAAGCGGGATCGCCAAGGTAGGCGAGGTTGAGAGTACATTTTTACATATGCTTTCATTATGCTAGTACAGACCCTTTCATTCACTTGTTAGGATCCTACATTACTCAAATTGATGGTTTCTAGAATTAACAGAAGACATGAACAAAAACAAGACTTCAAGTTCACCTAGGCGAAAACTTTCACTAGGGCAAAGTGGCCTTCGCCAAGATGAGGCAGAAATTGGCAATTTTGGAAGCCGAGGAGTTCGCTGGCTAGTGGACCTTCGCCTAGGCAAAGAAATTTTCGAGAATTTGAAATAGAAATGGGCATTTTGCCCTATTACCTCGGATAAATTCAACCAAAACAAAACAAACTAAAACCAAACCACAAAAGCAAAATATAAACCAACCAAAAGTACCTTTATAAAGAGAGTTAGGGTTTTACTTTTCCTAACACAAACATCACCAAAGAAAGAGTTAGGATAGTTTCCTAACAAGAGTTCCATACCAGAGTTTCATACCTCGATCTTCAAAGACTTGAACCAAACTTCTCATTTTCTTCACTTCTTCTCTTGAACAAGGCTAGATCTCTAAAGTAAATGAAGAGAAGGCAACCTAAATGGCTTCTTCTCTCCCTCAAACTCATAGCCCTAAGTCCCTCTAAGCAAAAAGGAGATATTTTCTATTCTAGAAGACTATGTTTGATGCTTATCCTTGCAGACCTACTTATTTGCCACTGCCATTCGGTCATCTCTCTTTGATTAATTTGCACTTAACTTATCCAAATATTATCTTAATACATACTCTTCTTATTTAATGACCCTTAAGTCCTCATTTTGCAAATTACCACTTCAACATTTTCACTTCTTAAATAATTTTGGTTATATCCTTTTTCACACTTAGTACTTAAATTTCCGAAAATGCAAATTTAACTTATATTATACCCTAAACATGTCATAAAATTATTAGGGTATAATTTGGAGTGTTACAATACCCATTGATAAGGGTCGTATTTGTCAAGTTTATACCCATTGACATGGGTCGTATTTGTCGAATTTATACCATTGACGGGGGGCCAAGTATTTGTCAAGTTTATACCCATTGTGAGGGCCGCAAAACGAAGTCAAATATTCCCTTAATGTTTCCAAATTCATAAAAATACCAAAATATATCTTCATAATTTTCAATCCCCACCGTAAACATTTTCAAATCTATTTGCCAAACAAAACTTGTATTTGAGCCATGCATATAATTTAAACAAATACAAATTCTCAAAACTCATAATCACATACAATAACAAAATATTTTGTTTTATAGAAAAAAACTGTATTAATCTTCCTTACCTCAAAGTAATTCAAAAGTCTTGAATGATACCACTCTACAATTAAACTTCATTAGAGTCACGTCACCCTAAACAAATAAAGAAAAAAAAACTCAATAATTAGCCAAATTCTTATTTATTTTTTTCTTCAATGTTATTTTAATTTAATTATTTATTATTTTAAACTTACTATTATTATTATTATTATTATTATTATTATTATTATTATTATTACTATTTTTATTATTATTATTATTCTCTTTAGATAATTTGCTCTCATTATTACTCTCTTTCCAAACTAATTTAAATATAGTTTGATGTGTCATGGTTTGCTCGATATCTCCTTCCTCCAAGTCATAAATTCAGTCTTCACCGTTCATAATTTAGTCAAGTCTTATATAAAACATATCCAAATTTCAAACGCAATCCAGTTGTTGAATAAGGAGAAAAAGGCTTACACTAAACTTACTAAAACTGAAACCGATTTCAAAAACTTCTTGTTCTAAATGCATATAACTCTCATCTGAAACTTCTAAACACTGATATGAACCGTTCATATCGTTGATAGTATCCTATCTCAAATATATCCAAAATTAAAAGCAATCCAAGTTGAATAAGGATAATGAAGTCTTACTAATCACAAAAACTAAAACTAATTTTATTTGTTTGCTTCAAACAAGAATAACTCTCAAATCAAACCTTAAAACACGATACTGTTCGGATTGTAGATCATTCTATTATTTCAAACATATCCAAATTCTAAAGCGATCCAACGGTTGCATGAGGAGATATCATAAATTTCCCCAGCAATTTTGAACCTTTCCACTTACCTTTCTTTTCTCAAAGATTTTCTTGGCTCTTAAACCTCACGTGTAGCTAGAAGGAAAAATAAATCTTACTTGGGGTGGATGTTTCTTCAAGCTTAAAATTTCCTTTTAAACGCAGCTCACCTATCCTCTCCTTGAGAGAAAAATGAAGAAGTTAGAATCACGTAGGAAACTTTTGTTATTTCTTTTTAGCAAAACATTTCTAATTTTTTGTTAATAACCCCTTCCAACTTTGAAAATTTGCATTTTAGCCCTTCTTATTTTCCAAATTTTGTTTTTTTTTTTTTTAATTTAAGAATTATTACATGATTGGTCTTATTGGAACATATAGTTTTTAATAAAATTTAAAATATTGTAATTTATTTATATAAATGGAATAAATATTATTTAGAATAGATATTATTAATTATTATAATGGAAATTTTTAACAAAATAAAATATATTGATATTAAAATAGATATGTTTTATATACACAATTTTCTTTTTTTTTTTATATATAAATATTATAAGTATGTATTAATAAAATTTAAAATACTAATTTATTTATATAAAATAAAATAAATAATATTTAAAATATTATTAATTATATATTTTAAAATATTTTAATCTAAATAAAATATAATTATATATTTATTATCTCATGCGATTGGTCAATCAATGAATCATGAAGCGGTATACCATCTTAGATGCCTAGTCACCAAGTCGATAAATTCAATAATAATATTTGTTGGAACTTGGATCGTCTAACCTCAGGGAGTATGTGCTTGATATGGCTTTACAAAAAGGGTCCGGCGGCCAGTGTGTGGCCGCCCTCCGATGATTATGTTATGAAAAGGATGGGGAAGAGGAAGAAGGGAGTTCGCGCAGTTGGAATTGCATACATTTCCCTCATATGGAGTCTTTATGTTTTATACTCGAATTTCTCCTTGATTATAGGAAGATAATCTAAGTGATTTTGTGATATAATATCCTCTTTCCTTATCAATGACTAATTCTCTCTTGTGGGATTTATGTTTTTTAGGCATTATGAGATTTGGATACTAGGAGATATGTGGATAAATATTTTGCGCATAATTTCCTCCTTAATATATTTATTCATAACAAACTTTTCATATACGGTAGGATGGCCGACTGGGGGACTCGGGATCCTAGACAGGGTTTAGGACTCTACCGTTTGGTTAGTTTCCGCGTTGTTTTAATACGGTAGGCCGTCTTGGGCCTCTTCATAATGCGAGCCAAGAAGTGGGCCTATGCGGGCGCTGGGCCTATTAAGTAGTGGGTCTAGGCCTAAAGGTCACGATACTCACAATGCCCCTATTTTTTATCGTCTGAAGATTATGCCCTTCTAGTCAGGGAAAAATACTGTGTTTTAGGACCCTAAGTATGGAGAATTAGAGATTATTAATGCGCATATGTCCCAAAGCGTCTGTGGCGCGTGACGATCCGATAATGCATTCAATGTGCCTTTTGAAGTTCCACCGCTATATATATAGGGGTTAATCTCCAAAGTCTATAAAGTTTTCAATGGATTCCTCTTCCGTTACACAAAGCTTTTTTCACCTATTGTGATTTCTTCCCTCACCTGCATTTATGCAGCTGTTTGTCACCTATGGATATTGTGTGTTTAAATACGACATCTGTGTGGGCCTACCAAATGTCCTGGATGGGCAGCTTGATTATGCCAATTCCCCTTTTTCATAGTTCCTTGAGAGGGCTTGCGTAGACCGACCAGAGGTCCTGGATGGGAAGCATGGTTATGCCAATTCCCCCCTTCCAGAGTTCTTTGCTAGGGTTAGGTGCCCCCCTGTCCTAGCGCCCTCTCGAGTCACAACAGTCAAGGTGTATGGCTGAGATGAGGGGAGTCTTTAAACATAATATTTTAGGCTCTTCTTTTTCCTCGACTTTCTCTTTTTTTTTTTTCTTTTTTTCTTTTTTGGCAATCAGTATGGTATGGTTGCTTGGACGTATTTGTTTTTTTTTTTTTGTAACCACTGATGCCTATTGGCGCATTTTAATGAGATTTGGTTTTTGGCATACTTGTGCACCAAACTTTCTATCTTCCTCTTTACCAGCATTATGCAGGCTAGGGACGAGATGACTGGCCCGGTTTCTAAAAACCTTTATTGGTTTGTGGATGTGTTTTGGTTCTCAAGCTGGGATTGCTCTCACAGGTTCTACATGACTAACGGGCAAGAAATAGTTTGAAAGGCAAATTTAGGGCCTAACGGCCCGAATGAACCTAAGCCCATAGAACTATGGGCTCGATGGTTGATAGATCCAAGAGATGGGTGCTACAATCCGGTGAGCTCACGCGTGTTTTAGATGCCTTAGAAGATGGAAATGTATTGTGGATAATAGGGCGTGGAGAGAGAAGCGCATGTCTCCGTCTGTGTTGTCACGGCCCGGTGCACATTTAATGCGCTTGTCCATGCCTTGCCCTATATAGGGATAGGGATTCAGATGTTAATTTCTTTGCAACTACTTTCGAACACCTTTTGCCCAAAAATTCTTTGAGCATCTGCAACACTCCACAAGATTTGTGAAAGATAGATAAGATTTCTAACCATTTTCGATCTCCTGGTGGGTTTTTACTTTGCTTTGCTTCCGATCTTGCTTGTATGGATAGTTTTGTTTGTGGTGGTTTTGTTATGGTATTGCCTCAAATGTGTGTTCTTTAATCATCGATAGGGTTCTAGTGGCGGAACTGTACATAAGGTTTTGGGATGTACTCAGGCCCAAGGGCATCCCAATAGGTTTTAAAAAGCTCCTTAGTCTAGGGTTTTGGTCCTGCTATTGTTTTGCTAGAAGGTCATCGAGTTGATCCCCTTTCTTTGTTTTCCTGTAGAATGGAAAGAGGTCAAGAAGAGACTTCCACCAGTCAGGTTAGGTGTAGGAGGGGGCCCAGCCTGGAGTCGCCCACTATAAGTAGCCTTGTTGCTTCTATGTCCATGGAGGAGTTAAGGTCCTACCAAGTCCTTGACAGCATCAGCTTAAAATTGTCGGACGGACCGACCTTCTCAACTGGAGGAGAAACGGATAACGTCGTTTACTTCACTCGGGAGCAGTTCGAATTTAGACTTCGCTTCCCCATTTCGTCGTTGGTGAAGCAATTCTTACATGCCATCTAAGCACCTCCTGCACTTATTCATTCGAACGTTTTTAAAATTTTAATGGGTTGTAGTGTGCTTAGCTTTCTCTACAAGCTGGATATTTCGCTGGTAGAGATTTGTTTCATCTATACATTGAAGCTGGGGACTGGGGGCCGGTTGTCTATGTCGACCCATAGTCCATGGCTACAATTTGTAACTGGGCTCCCTTATTCTCCCAAGATGGAGGCAAAGGGGGTTGTCTTGGTTAGGGGCCCATGGTAAAAGACGCCTGGCTCTCTAAGGCTTCCTTTTGATGTGAATCAGTCCCTTGTGTTCCTAGGTTTGTCTTAGTTTGGTTGCAACTCATGTTCTGCTAGGTGGACTATGTATTGACATACCTCCGTTTTCTGATGTTATCTAGGTAAGCGTAGGCGAGGCCGACTAGTCAACTGGATTGAGAAGGCTAGCCTGGAGAACATTAGACGATTGCTGGAGATAACGGAGGCAAAGCACAATCATGAGCTTTTGTTGACGGTGAAGAACTTGCGAGAGTTGAGGGCTGACCCTTCCCGCACATTATCCCCGTCGTTCCCCGCTTGTTGCCTTAAGAGATTATTAAGGGAGAGCACTTCATTCTTACTGACCTTTTTAAGTTGAACCCGGGGAGCTCTTCTCATGCGATTTCTACTTAGGAAGATCAAGCAGAGGCCGTTAAAGGGGCCTTAGTAGGTCACGCTGACCTCCCATCCTCTCAAAAGTCCATAGCTTGCCTCCGGTCGATAAAAATAAGAAAGAAAATAAAACTGAGGCTCGACACGGGGAGGCAACCCGGCGGCTAGGTTGGAAAGATTTATGGTTGGAGCCGGGCATAATTGTCGGTGAGCCCGTCGAGGAAGAGGAAATGTCTAGCCTTGCCACCGGGTTTTCCATATGGATGCGAAAGCAGGCTGCGTGCTCGGAGGGTGAGGCCACCCCTAGTTTTGTTGGGAAATAATCGAGGCGATCTTCTCTAGATGAAGAGGCTCAGAAGAACTAGGCAATAATTTCAATGGACTCCCCTAATCGAGCCCGCAATGATCAACTAGCCTTAGAAGGTTCCCCTAATAAGGTCGATGTATTTTTGGAGGAGGATCCCGGTTGGGGAGACTCAGTGTCGACGAGGTGGAGAGCATCCTATTAAAGTGATGTTGCTATGATGCTCCAGCCTAGGCTGCGAGATCTAGGAGCCTAACGGAAGAATTTGCTTGACCGGTATTGCTAAACACGTATGTTCTACCGCGAGAGGATCCATCCCAGATGGGCATGGTGGCCATAATCGAAAGGGTGCTCACAGAAATCATCAATGTTGGAGCCCTTCCAGCGGTAGTCTCCGAGTTGCTCACATGCGCGACCTCTATCCTAATTATTTTCGAGTACCTATGGCGGCTCGCGTAGAGCATTATACCATTTCGCTCCCCATCTACATGGATAAGGAGGCCTTCCTGTCGATGGCCGAGGACGAGATGCTCATCCGTAACCATGATTTTCACCGATCGACTGAGCTAGTATGTGCTGATTTTTAGTACTTGATTACTAGTTTTGCATAGTAATTTTCTTCTAGCTTTTCTTTTACGAAATTTTGTGATGACTATACGGAATATGGCTCGTTAGCATAGGGAGTTCAATCTGGCTAGATGAAACCCGAAGAAACTATGGCTACGCTTGGTCGGTAGTTTCAAGCATCGAGGCCTTGGGCCTTTTTTGGCGAAGGAAATCCGTCGAAGCATTGGGAGCAAAGAGGCCGGCCGGTGCATAAAGATTGAACGGGAGGCTAAGCGAGGGAAGCTAAGGTGGCTCATATGGCGGGGCCTGCTTGGGTGATGCGAGGCAAGGGTGGGGATGACTTTAGCTAGGGTCTTAGATGCTTTGGCAGCTGCAGAGGAAGACGGATGCAAGTCAGAGGCTGAGATTGCTAGCCTAGCGATTGAGCGAACGTCGCTTTTACTAGAGCTCGAGGCTTCCAAGGATGAGGTGTCCTCCATTCATTCCTAGGCGAGTAAGGACAAGGAAGCCATGAAGGAAGACTACCAGAAAGCCCTGGAGTTGATTTTTGCTTATGACTACGGATGTTGTGTGTTCAAACACAGCATCTACAGAGACCAGCCAGAGATTCCAGATGGCATGTCTGACTCTGCCAACCCATTTTCTCTAGAGTTTTTTGTGACCCAAGGTGCCCCCTGGCCCCAACAGCCATTGAGGTCAAGGCTGTAGAGATAGATTTGGGCAAGGCGGTGAAGGATCCGAAGGAGGGTGTCGCAGAGGAACAAGGTTGACTTCTTTTCCTATGTTAGTTTTGGTCATTTTGGGATATTTTTGTAAGGGGCGTCGTTTTTCCACTAGTGTGCATATTATTATTTTTTTAATCCTTTGAGCTTTTTAGCGCATTTAATGAAATATGAAATGACAATAGGACGTGAGTTGTGTTTGATAAAAATGCCGACGGGACAACTGACTATATCTAGGCTTTTAAAAATGCTAGTAGGACAACAACCATATGGGACTTTTTGGAGAAGCAAATATAGGCTTTGGAGGAATGTCTAAGATAGTAGAACAACAACCATATCTGGACTTTACGAGGAGAAGCAATTATAGGCTTTCGGAGTATCTAAAAGACAAATGAAAATCTTTATTGATGATAGTATCCTCAAAGAAAACACAATTGATAATAATTTTTAAGATGCATGGCGTTCCACATCCTAGGAACAACAGTCCCGTCTGGCCTATACTTGCCCATAAGACCCGGTATCCACTACTTGAACTACTGTGTGTGGCCCTTCCTAATTGGGTTGGAACTTCTCGTTTGTTGGGTTGGTCGTGTTTTCAAAGACCCTTCTTAAGACTAATTCTCCGGCTAGGAATGTACGCGGCTTTACACACCGGTTGTGCAAGTTTGCCAATCTCCGCTGGTATGATGCTATACACACAGTTGTCGCTTCCTGGAGTTCGTCAATCGTGTTTAGGTATTTGGCTACGGCTTCGGCATTTTGCTTTCTCATGAATTTCTATTCGTACGGTGGGCATCCTTATTTCGGTGGGGATGATGGCTTCCATCCCATACGTGAGGGCGAACTATGATACCCCAGTAAGCTTTCGGCTGGTTGTTCTATAGGCCCAATAAACCCGTGGTAGTTCATCTACCCACTTTCCTTTGGCCTAAATGTAGGCGTTTTTCTGAGCTGATAGGAGAGTCTTATTAGATGTTTACTTTGTTTTGTTGCTCTATGGGTACCGTGGGGTCAGTGCATGTTTTTATTTTGATTCATTGCAAAATTTATGTATACCGACTATCAAATATTGGCCCATTGTTGGTTACAATCAATTGAAGTATTTTGAACTGCATAATGTTCTTCATCTGGCCCGAGCAACCATTTTACCTTTAATGGATATGAGGCTGGGCTTCTATCCATTTTGCTAAATGGTCGGTGGCAACCCCCCGTGTGGCTTCTTGAGCGGGCGGTGGCGGTGGCCCTGCGTGTCCATTCCCTGCGGGCGAAGGGCGAGGGCTCGTTATGGTCATTAGGTCTTAGGTCGGCACCTTTGAAATGAGGGTCTGTTGCTGGCAGCAGTCACACTTCTTAACACAGGCGACTGCATCTATGCGCATGGTTAACCAATAGAAACCTTGGGTATGGGCTTTATGGGCTAACGTCTTGTCGCCTAGATGATTTCCACATACCCCATCATGGAGTTCTGCCAATACATATTGTCCCTACTGGTGAGTGAGGCACTTAAGGTAGGGCCCGTCCAGGGACCGTTTATATAGCTGATCGTTTACAAGGGAGAACCAAGTCGCTTAGACCTGGATCTTATGGGCTGCCCCCGACTCCACCCCCTGATGAACTTCCCTGAGGTACCTTTTGAGGTGCCTTGCCTTGATTAGTTTCTCTACAAGGAACTTTAGACTTCGGCACCGATCGATTTCACGTCCATGGTCCTATGATAGTCGCACTATAAGGATTTGTTTCTCTGAGAATGATCCGTCTGGATGGGTGCAAGCCATTTGAAATCTGGTGGGTCGCGAATGATTAGAGCTTAGGCCTTTCGTATGAGATGTTAGGAAATTATGGGGTCTCTTTTTTTTTATGAAATTTAGTCACAAAGGGGTCACTTTGGTCTCATCTGGCCCTTCCTTAGACGCAAAATGGCTTCTTTAGTGGAAGCTTATCTTTCGTCTGGCGGTTTTGTGATCATGACATCTGAGATTCTTTGCTGGATATTATCCTCCGGCCATCCCAATATAAATCTGCCTGTATAACTCTTGTTATCCTTTGGGTAGGTCTAGAGATAGCGAGTGGAAGAAGGGAGTCAACGGCCTAAAGCTTCTCCTGAAGTTCTGAAAGACTGCATCCATGCTATAAAATTTTATTTGTTGGACAACTTGCCCTAACCTCCTTATGAAGTCCCATATGGACTCTTCTTAATGTTTCAAAATAGTTTGTAAGGAACTAGTATTCCTTCTCGGCCTTGCGAGCATAGGTCTTGGGGATAGGCAGCTCCCCCGAGTTTATTAAACGTATTTATTGAGCTTCATGGGAGCTTGTGAAACCAGGCTAAAGTAGGGCCTCGCAAACTAGCCTGTAAAACTTTGCATAATAGAAGGTCATTGCCGGCATTCAAAGTCATCGCCTGATTGTAATGGAGCATGTGATCGTAAGGATCAGTAGAGCCGTCAAACATATTGAAAGTTGGTATGACAAACCGGGTAGGAGGCTCGTAGTCAGAATGTGTCACCCCAGAGCGAGGAGGCATGTCGTTAAGACTCCGAATCGTTGTTGTAGCGATATGTAGGCGTGGAGTACTATCTGAAGGTGGGAGTATCACCAGAGCAGCATAAGGCGTGCGTGGTGGAGGTAATGCGGGCCGTTCCCAGGCTCTTCGTTTGGCTGGTCTTACCCTCGGCCTATTTCTATTCTTGCTCGACGAAATGTGCCATTATCGACGTTGCTAAATGCAAGGCGATGTGAATGTCTCTAGCGTGACCTGGCCACCGCTACTTTTCTTTGAGGAAGAGTTTTGGCGAGCCTCTTTAGGAAAAACTAGTCGATTTGTTGGGGTATCTACATCGTCAAGGATGATGGGCTCCTTCCTTTTATTATGAGGCGATTGGGTGCCTTGTATTGCTATCTTACTGCGTCTCTCTTTCGCGAATCAGACCTTTCCTACTTGGGCCCTCGGCAGTGTTTCACATTGCAAATGTTGGTCTTGATCCATATAATCCCCCTCATTGCCTTTCTTGCTCTTCCTGTTTCTTCTCCATGTCTTGACGCCAATGAAGGAATTGATCTTCAAGTTACTAGATCATTGGGTTACTTAACATTGCAACTGTGTCAGACAAATCAAATGTGAGAAGGGGAACCGTCGGAGCTATTGGTGGTGAAGGACAACTGGAAAGTCGTTAGAGCCAAGCTCTTGCGAGTCTTTTTGTTTTATTCCCACAAACAGCGCCAATTGTTGTTACTTGGATCATTTGACCTCCGGGGCATTAGCGGCGCGATGTAAACTTGCAAAAAAAGGGTCAAATGACTGATCGACGGTGTCTTGGAAACTGCTTGTCAGATGATTAAGTTAGCGAAAGGATGGAGAAGAGGAAGAAGGGAGTTTGCGCAGTTGGAATTGCATACCTTTCCCTCGTGGGGAGTCTTTTTGTTTTATACTCGAACTTCTCCTTAATTAAAGGGAAGATAATCTCGTGATTTTGGTAATAAAATCTCTTTCCTTATTAAGGACTAATTCTCTCTTATTAAGGATTTATGTTTTTGAGACCTATGAGTTTGGATGCTGAGATCCCAGTGAATAAATATCACGTGTAATTTCCTCCTTAATATATTTATTCATAACAAACTTCTCATATGTGATAGGATGACCGACTGGGGGATTCGGGATCCCAGACGGGGTTTAGGACTCTATCGTCTGGTTAGTTTCCACATGGTTTTAATACGGCAGGCCGTCTTAAGCCTCTTCATGATGTGGGCCTGCTTGGGCGCTAGGCCTATTGAGTAGTGGGTCTGAGCTTAAAGGTCAAGGTACTCACAGGACGGTATCAATAGTCATTTTCAACTCTTAGGCTCCTTTTGGAACCGGAAAGTATCAAGGCTAAAAAGACTATATATATATACACACACACTAATGTTTAGACCTAATAGAAGTAAAATGTACACTAATCGTAGATGTGTGTTCATTCTGTGTAGCAAAAGATGGAAGGCACGTGAAGAAAATGTAATGTGTGTACTCATGAGAGGATTTATGGTGCGAGGACTTCTTGAATCCCTCGGAGTTGTTCCCGATCTAACAAATGACTCAAATTCATAGAAAACAACGCTAAATATGTTTAGATTGATGAATGGATTCACTTGAGCGCCTCTTCTTTTGGTTGTAGTTTGAGGAGAAGCCTCTAGCATTGTAATAAAATGACGAAAAATATGTTATGGAGAACAGGGGAACAGGAAGATAACAAGCGAGGATCTTATCATAAGATGTTTTACTAAGGAGATACGTGAGGTTCGATTTATCATTTATGTAAAAAAAGAAAAAGAAAAGAAAATTGGATAAGAAATTAGCTTTACAACGACTTCATATATTAGCTGTAGATACAAATTAGGAAAAGTTCGTAAGTATAGTTGAGCCCAAATTTTACTAATTGTATTATTCTGAGAATCCCCAAAATCCTTCACATTACTAAATATATTATTATACATTTATATACCATGGCCGAATCATCCGATTATGATTGCCGGTAGAAAACTTCTACGAGACTACAATGCGTAATTAATAATTCACGTTTCTTGAGTAATTTTTAGTTGACCTATGAAGAGAATTAAGTTAGAATTGCAAGTAGGGAGTGGCAATACACTTAATAAAATAATGAGTAGAGATTCATCAAAGTCAAGAACATGAACCCGCAAATAGATAAAATAAAAGGCTTTAAACCAAAGTCGTACCAGAAATTTTCTATTTAGATGTAGGTTGGAGTTTAGTTTCAAAATAATTTCATTTTTTTTACAAAAATAAATAAATAGACTTCTCAGAGAAATGCATCCAAGCTTTTATTAGGCATGTATTTGCCGATCGAATACATGCCTAATAGCCTAAGCGGCAGCCAAGGAGTCTCACAAGGTTCCGGTGTTGGGAGCAATGTTTTGAAAACCGGACCGGACCGGCAAGTCCGACTGGTCGAACCGTCAACCGGCCACAAAACCGATCCGGTTCAATCAAAAAACCGTTTTTGCATGGAACCTTAGTGGCAAGCGGTCAATAGAGGCAGGATGAATCGGCCAGTTCTCAGAGAACCGACCGGTTCGCTGCCACAATTTTTTTTTTTTTTAAAGTTAAAATAACGTCGTTTTGATGCTTTTTACATCGAAACTACGTCATTTTGCTTAGGATTAGAAAGCTTGTAGGGTTAAAAGGCTTATAACTAAAAAAAATTCAATTAATATCTGGGCTCATGGATTTGAATATGGGAAGGAGAAGTTACAAGGCTATATACTACTATCTTGTCATTGTGATTATTTTAGATATTAACAAAATTATATAGTACTACTAATTAAGTATATATTTATATAAATACGTTTCTTTCATTTTAATATGTTTTTCATATATCAACGTATACATATTTTTTAAAAATAAATTTTAAAATACTTTATTTATATAAAAATAATAAATAATATCTTAAATATTATTAATTATAATTTTAAAATATAAATAATATATTTATTACGTCACCGGTTCAACCACGGTCCGACCGGTGAGCGAGTGAGCCCAGAGTAACTTTTCGATCGATCCAGTGGGTTTAAAATATTGGTTGAGAGTTTAGGTATCACCACAACCTCGTGAATTCTTCCAACCCTAGATGCGGGTGCTCGAATGTTAGAGTACATAATAGAGGATGAACATCATGTTTATTGATAGAAGAGAACATAAAATCTATTACAATGGAACAAAGTAGACAAGAGAAGGGGTTATATACATGTGATGTAAGGTTCTAGAATTATGGAGAAAGGACTCTCGGCATGTAATGCGTGACACCAAGTGGCCGAGATTGATTTAGTTGGAAGGGTATGGATATGTTGTTGCTCAGGTGTAGCGTGCACATTGGTAGTAGCTAGAAGCTTCTCAACATGCCTTAAAAGTGAAACGAGAATGAGGCATAGCTTGTGGCTTCGAAGTGAAGACGATAAGCTCATAATGGTTTAGTGAACATATCAACTAGCTGATCACCAGTGGCCACATAGCGAACCTTGAGCTTGTGCAAGGATACAAGATCACGGACAAAATGAACATCAATTTCAATGTTCTTCGTGCGGGCATGATGCATAGGATTAGATGCTAGGGCTTGAGCCCCCATGACCTTCACACCGCAGAGCGGAGGAGGTCGAGAGACGAATACCAAGCTCATTTAGAAGTTAGTGGATCCATTGCAAGATTCGGAAGCTGCGATGCCATGGCACCCAGTATTCGGACTAGGTGTTGGATCGAACCACGATTGGCGCATTTTGGGCTTCGAGCTAATCAAGTTTCCACCTAAGAAAATGCACACACCGGATCTGATTTATGATCATCAATACTACTAGCCCGATTAGCATCGGGTAGCCCTCAAGGTAGAAAACTTTGGCTGGATGAAGAAAATATGTGAATGGGTGCCCTTAATGTAGTGAAGTCATTTACAAGCTGCCAAATGAGCAACGGTGGGTGCGTGAAAGCCGCGAGCTTATTGGTTGTAGAGCGCTCCGGCGGGAGTTGCTATCGAAGTGCCATACCCGTGCTGCCCGTGGCACCCAATGCCAAACATGCTCAACGGAGATGGCATCGAAGGTGGCAAAATGCCATCCGTGATGTTGGGGTGCCATATTTGGCAACTTTGGAGAGAGATGCAGGAGGATGCAAAATAGCCGTTGATGGCTCCTGTGCATCTCAACGGCTCTCTCAACGACTATATCCGATTTCAATTTCTATAAAAACACAGAGATTCAAAGGGGAAATGAGCTTACGAATCCACCTTGAAAATCCTAGAGCGGAACAAACCCAGCTTCACTGAAATATTATTAAGACACAAGCCCTTGTTGTCGATTGTGCGAGAAGGGAGGGAAGAGGAAGAAAGAAAGAAGGAGGAGGAAGAGGAAGAAAGAAAGAAGGAAGAAAAATCGCAGAGTCGTTTGAAGGAGGAGGAAGACAGAAAGAAGGAGGAGGAAGGGGAAGAACCGTTTGAAGGAAGAAAGGTGTTCCTTCTTTAAATTCAATTTTTGATTTTTAAATTAAAATAGATAAATTGCTAATTTTTTTAATTTATTATAAATTTTATAATTGGTAGATTCATTCATATACTTTATAAATTGTTCATTCTTTGGTGAAGTTATAATTTTTTAATTAATAAATTGCTCATTCTTTAAGTGACAATTTGATTTTTTAAATTTAAATTGATAAATTGATAAATTGCTCATTATTTAAATTGATTATAAATTTTATAATTGATAGATTTATTTGTATACTTTATAAATTGCTCATTCTTTAAATTGATTATATTTTTTTTTTTTTTTTTGTAGATGGATTTGCAATATGACGGTTCTTTAAAGCGATTTGCTTATGAGCGACACGATTTATATGATGATACTATTCGAGCAATCCCACCCCGATGTGGGCGCGGTACAAAATGTAGTCGTTCCAAGATTGAAAATCGCAAGGACAAGAACTTCTCTATAGAAGAAGATAAATTAATTGTGTTTACTGTGGCTTAATACGAGCAAAGATGCAATTGCGAGAATGAACAACAGGTGGTGCACGATACGGCAAAGAATATTGTCTTAAAACGAGAGCGATCATGAAGAGCGTTCCTCAATTTTCTATTAAAAGTCGTTGGGCCCGATATAAATGCAAAATGCAGCAAATTTGTCGGTTTTTTTCATAGTCAAATTGAAAGACTCAGACAAAGTAGACACCTTAGAGCAAAATAATGCTAAGATATAAACTTTTAATTTAGACACTATTATGATTTGATATTTGAACTATTATTGAATAATTTCATATGTTTCCAGTTAGTGAAGCAAAAATGTTTGCTAAGATTCTTGGAGAAAACCATTTCCATCTGAGCATTGTTGGAATATATTAAAATGGAATGGAAATGGAATTTGTGTCGACCCGACCGGCAAGAGGCGAAGCTCGTTCAAGCGAGTAGTCATTGAATCAACTCATGTTGAATCCTGCTATTCAACTCCATATTTAGGGGATGACACTGAACCCTCTTCCTCTCCCAACCTCGATAGGTCATTGGACATAAAGGCTTCGAAGAAACAACTTAAAAACAAAGAGAAGCAAATCGATGTTAAAAGATCACTAGATCATCACCATTGGAATGAAAGAGATGAGTAGAGCGACAAAAGTTGACGGCCAGGGACCAAATTTATGCTCCAACGGGGAGATAACATTGAGCGACATCGTAGCAGTTAGAATTGAAAGGCAGGTGCAAGAAATTCAAATGCAAAATGAGATAGAAAATCATGAAGCCCGATACTACGGCATGAACCCACTTTACTGCAACATATTAGAATAACTTTGAAGATAGAGTTATGAAAAAGCGGGGTTTAATTTTAGTTGTTATTTATTATGTTGCTATTATTTTTAATTTGTAGTCATTATTTATTATGTGCAATTGGAATTGAAAAAGATAACTTCAAATTGAAATTGGAATTGAAAAATACAACATGAAATTAAAATTGGAATTAAAATACAACATGAAATTGAAATTGAGAATTAATACAACATAGTGATATTGGAATTGAAAAATACAACATAGAAATTGAAATTTGGAATTAAAATATAACATGAAGTGAAATTGGAATTGAAAATACAACTTCAACTTGAAATTATTAGAGGTTATTAGTCGCCATGTCATCCACCAAATGCTCGATAAGATCTTACTGCGAGTTGAATGATATCTGTGTGATATGATAATGAGTTTGCATGAAGTCTTCTAATTCTGGTGTATACGCATGTGACACTTCTACAGGCGGATTTGCATCACTTCCATCAAAGTCATTGTTACCAATATCTCCTTTGTCCTCAATGACCATATTATGCATTATTATGCACGCTTTCATAATATCTGCAAGTGTATCTTCATCCCAAAAACGTGTTGGTCCATGCACAATTGCAAAACGGGCTTGAAGTACCCCAAATGTCCGCTCTACATCTTTTCTTACCGACTCTTGTGCTTTAGCAAAATGTTTTTTCTTCAAACCTTATGGACAGGGAATTGTTTTTACAAATGTCGACCAATTTGGATAAATACCATCAGCTAGATAATATCTCATTCTATACTTATGACCATTTGCTGTATTGTAAGCGAGGGGACCTATCTAGAACATTTATGTCATTCAATAAGCAGGTAGATAGAATGGTACCATATCCAAAGATCTTGAGATGTCACAACTTCTAAAATGATTGTTGGTTCATGACAATGACCAGTATACATACCTTGCCACGCGGTAGGACAATTTTTCCACTTCGATACATGCAATCAATACTCCACTAACATGCGGGAAAGCCCACTTGTTCCCCGTTTGTAGCAATCGAGCAATGTCGATATTGTTGGTGACCTCGGGTAATGGTCGCCAAACTTTCTGTACTTACGCTTTCACAAACCTTCTCGGACTCTCTATGGGTACATGTTTCTCCAGATACGATGTATTAATCCACCGGAGTCTGCTAGGTGTTCCATGGCTGAAATTATCGCCATTGTTATCTTTTGAAGGGATGACAAACCGAGAACTCCAACGGCATCTGTTCTTTGGATGAAGTATGGATCATATTGTTCAACCTCATTTACAATTCGAAAAAAAAGATGACAACTCATTCGGAACCTCATTCGAAAAAAACTTTCATATACATAAGGGGTAGCCGTTAACCGTACTATTGGCTGGAGCGGGTCACGATGTGCCTCCGTTCGACTAAACCCTTGGACCTTCTAGTTGCGGCATACAATATATCCAAATCATCGTATCTTCTTCTTCAATATTGAGGATCTCTCCTAAGAGTATTAGGAAAAGCGATTCATATAACTTGATGAGCGAAAATATGAAGGATAAATAATCAAGTAAAGATATTGGAAAAGCGAAAAGAATGTAAGATAAATGGATGAAAAACATGAGAAAATTATCATATTTATAACCCAATTATAATTTTAAAAATTTTATTAGCCGGTTAAATTTTCAAATTTGAATTTCAGCAGTTAAAATTTGAAATTTAGATTTTAGCGAACAAAATTTAAAATTTGAAATTTTATTATACAAATATATTAGTTCAAAATTACGATCGTTATAAAAATATATCCGTTAAAATATAATTGTTAAGTTTAATCATATTTTTTTAATAGTATTTAATTATTAAAATGGCACCCCATTTTAACTTACCATTAAACTAGCTCTTTGTTCAAGGTGTGGCTCTTTGTTAGGATTGCAAAATGATATTTGACACCCCATTTTAACAACTTCCATTAGAGTTATCTAAAGCAATGTCGAGGACGTGTGTGAGTAAGATGTATAATACTACGGTGCTAGGGTAAAGGAAGGGATGGTCAAAGGAAGGCTATCGAGAAAGATAGAGCCCAGACACATTAGAGTAGGGCATTTGGTGTGAAAGGAGATCGGATGCATGTACTTCGTTTGACTAAGATGAAGACCCGAAGGAGTGCGAGAAACTTCAAAACCAAGGTATCGAACAAGGCCAAGGTCCTTGAGCAAACGTGAGATTAAGTCGTGAACAAGGGAAAATAATAGCGGAGAATCCCCTCCGGTGATTAGATATCATCCGTAAACGAGAAAGCGGTGGATTACCATTTCAATGAAGAAAAAATAAAGAGAGGTCAAAAGTCACGAGAAACCCCATTCAAGGAGAGTAGTTTTGAGGCGGCAAACCAAGCTCTAGAACTGTTTGAGACTTCATATAATGCCTTACAGGCCCATGAAACATGGTTAGGATTAGGAAGCATCAACATAACCCATACAGTTTGTGCCGTAGAAGAGGCAGGTTTCATGGAGATCACCATTCAAAATAAGCGTTATTGAAATCAATACTGAATGGGCTAGTTGTTAATGCTTGACGAGGTGAAAATGATACGAATAGTAGAAGTTTAACCACCTAGGAGAGAGAAGGTATCGAGTAGTCGATGCAGGACTGTTGAAATCCTTGGCTACGAGGAGCCTTATAAGCGATCTAAGGAGCCATCATCATTATACTTGACGCAGAAAAGTCCATTTGTTGTTGATGTCGGGTGATTTGGAGTAGGAGGAACAAGCTCCCATGTGTGATTAGGAAAGGGCTGAAAATTCCTAGTCTATGGCAGATTTCGGTAGAGTCGAAAAGCGATCGAGACAGAGGTTGGCTTAAGAGAAGAAGAGGGAGAAGAAGAGATGTAAGCTCGAGGTTTGACAATGCCGGACTTAGCCCTCGATTTCATGGGACAACGAGAGCAATGAGGAGCAAAGGAAAGAGGGAGAGTGGGTGATGGGGAAGGGGGGAGAAATGGAACTGAATAGAGTGGCGGAGAGAATTTAGGGTGAAGCATGGAAGGTGGAGAGGAAGGCTTAGGGGAGAAAATAGGATTAGGGGAAGGGGTAGGTGTGGAGATCAATGGTGCTTGTGGTGAAAGGGGTTGTGAAGGAGAAGGGAAAGGAAGAGGATTCAAAATAGGTGGAGAGGGAGAGCTTCGGGAAGTGGAAGAAATAGGAAAAATGGTGGATAAGGAGTGTCTCACGAGGTAACGGATGCGGCAGTAAACACGATCCGGAGGAATGGAGTCATTTGCCCTTTGTGATAAGGGCTATAGCCAAGAAAAGCATAGTATGAAGGGTCCTAAAATGGAACTTATGGCAGCTGTAGGATGGAGGTATGGATAACAAGAACTTTGACCCAAGGTGCGAAGAAGGTTATAATACGGAGGTTGATGAAAGATCACATTCATAAGGTGACTTGTGATTTAAAACAGAGTGGACAGGCAATTAAGAAGATATAACTGTGAAAGGCCTCCCACTAGTACTTGAGATCCATGGAGGCCTTGGCCAACAAAAAGTGAACCCACCATCAACAATGCTCCCTGTCTTCCTCTCAACCTTTCCTATTTAGTGATGGGTGTGGGGACAGGGTGCCGAATTGCAATGACAGTATAACCTTGAAGAAGAGAAGGCAGCCATCTTATATTCACCTCAAAATCAGTTTAAGGAGACATTTTGAGGCTTGTATCTAAATTTGACACTCAACCATCTTAATGAAGAAACTGAAGAATAATGGAAGTTACTTCAGACTTGAGCGAGTGGTCCACCCTTTTATCTTAGGGTGAAATCATCAACAAAACTAATGTAGTACCGATAGCTATCAGGAGAGCTATAAGGGGGGACCCACGCGAAGTTTGAATGCACAAATGTAGTGGACAAGTGGTCTTGGTGTAGAAAAGTGATGTGATGTAATTTTCCATGTCGGGCTACCACACGAGGTTCATGAAATCTTGTTTAGAGATAGTGGGTCTGCGGTTCTGTTTATGACATGACTTGATGTTGAAGTGAAGTGGGGCATTATATTGAGTTGGTAGAGTCCATCGTTGAAATTTGTCCTTGAACTAGCTACTTGCCATGGTGAGTTTGTCCTTTACGCATAACAATGAGAGTGTCAAACTACGATGATAGCTTGATATTTATTAGGTAATTAGGATATGCTAATAAGGTTCTTTTTTATATCGAGGCACCATAAGTATATTCTAAGATGGAGAGGTTCAGATGAGGAGGTGTGAGGCCGGCCAACATGAGTAATGGAGAGTGGGCTTGGGTGCAAGCTATCAAACATTTGGGATTATGAAGTATGCGGTCACGAGATTAAAGGCTGGTGTGTGTGGTGTGATGAGTAGCACCATTGTCAGATGCGAGCTCGTCTTGAATGGGTTCGTGTTGCGATGTGAGCTTAAGTGTCGGCCCAGAGACAATGTGAGCTTTAGTGGCGAGAACACGTTAAAGTCGGTTGTGGGTTACTGACCAAAACTCAAATTAAATCGATGATGCGGCTTTGTTCAGTGTCTGAGCCACATATTTGACATAGTAGTCTTGGATATGAATTGGTGATCCTCTTGTAAAATTTCTTAATGTGGTATATGAATTGAAATTAATGGTGGTTTGGTCTAATAAATGTGAGATATGGATTCTTAATCAATCCCAATATGAGTGGTAGTGTGGGCCGAATACGTGACCGTAATGAGAGGGCCGTGGTCGAAGACTACATAAATAGTGCTCAAGTCCCTCCCCAACCCCAATGATACACATTTTGACTCACATCGAATCTGAGAAAACTCTCCTCTCGTGAGTGGCATTCTCATTAGACGGTGTTCCTAGCGAAGGGATGGGGAAGATCTTGAGTTCGTGTTATGGTCGTCGCTAATTCCATGTGAGCATGATGGATTCCAAATCCAGATGCGCGAATCGACAGCTCTCTCGTTATTGTGTTTTGTTTTCTAACTATGGTGATCACAGGCATGCCATGTTCGTGGCTACATACATTATGAGCCTACCATAGTTTGGGCAAAACATGCCCACACAAGTGGGTTTTGTTCGAGGTTTTTGTCAGTTTAAATTTTTTTAACAGATGAAGTTAAATTTTATTACATATTTGGAGATCTACTCGTCGAGGCAGAGAATATTGATAGGTGGCAAATCGCGGAGGAGGCCGGACCAGCGCCCGCAGCGCCTGCGTGCGGCCGTTCCGGCGGCGCGCTCTTTGGCCATGATGTAGTTTGATGGCGTCATCGGGGGGCGGATCGGCTGACTTGGATTTTGACCGGTCCCCATTGTATTTTCATAACGTCTTTTCATTGGGTAATTAATTAATTACTATTTGAATTACCATTATTATTTTCATAAATCTTTTCATTAAAGGTAATTAATTAATTACTATTTGAATTACTATTATTATTTTTCATAACGTCTTTTCATTAAGGTAATTAATTAATTACTAGTTGAATTGTCTATTAATAGATTGAAGGCAGTATAATTGCTGGCATGACATGTAATGTAAAGACATCGCCCTTTGTTTTAAATCACGGCATTACATATATATATAGTGAATGTGATACATAAAGTTTATATCCCTAGTATGAAGATTTTGAGATTGATTGGGTTGTGACCACCAGTGGCACACTTGGCCCGAGTTTGAGAAATATCGGAGTCTCATATTGTAGTGGGATATCTCTGTTTTATTGCGTGATCATACTCCCAAGGAGGAGTGATCTTGTGTTAATTCATGGAGGGTACATGTATGGCATGTGCTTGAAATGGCGATCTTAGTGATTCATCACGAGGTGGTGATTTCCACGAAAGATTAGAATATGTTCTCATGGCCGGCTTGTCATGTGGAGAGTGTACAGCGCATGTCATATTTTATGCCCAAAGGTGATTATGTGATGATGTATGTAATTCTCTGTATAAGTATTCACATGATGCTGATTGTATTGTTTGTTTGTTTTCCAGTCACTTTTTCTGTAAACGGCAATTCCATTTCAATTGAGGTCCTTACTGGATTGAACTTTAAGAAATGGAAAGAGGATTTTCTATTTGGAATGGAGTTGGCGGATGTTCACATTGCTCTTACAAAAGATAAGCCGGCAGATATCACGGCCACCAGTACTGGGAGAAGAGCAATAGGATTTGCTTATTGACAATGAAGAAATCCATTCAAGAACACTTAAAAAGTGGTTTACCCGGTGGTATGCGGTAAGGAAATGATGGCGGCCTTAAATGACATATCATGTCTTGAGATTGGTACACTTCTTCAAAAACTCTTCAATATGAAGTATGATGGTACTGTTGGGGTTAGAGATTATGTCCTTAGGATGGTAGACCCTAAAGGCAGAGAACCGAGCTCTTAATGTTTCCATTCACGATGCTTGCATTGCATCAAAGCCCTAAACACCCTTCCACTGATTTTTGGGTTATAAGACAAATTCTGTTGAAGATGAGACTTGGTCAGTGTGACTTGATAGCAGGGTGGTGGCGAGAGGAAAACTAAGAAGGAAGAAAGGGCATATGGCCTATATGTTTCTAGTTCCCACAAAAGGAAAAATAAGAAGTCGAAATACGTACTCATAAAGGTACTCATGACACTCTTTTGGTCAATCGACAATATGGGTCCAAAAGACATCTTTAAAAGGGATGGTGGCCATTTGCTTCTTTTGTAAGAAGAAAGGTCACATAAAGAAGGATTGTGCAAAGTTTAAAGCTTGTTATTCAAACGTGAGCCTACAGGTAATGATTCTTTATCACTTGTTTGTGAATCCAACCTATCTGAAGCACCATCCAGTTCTTGGTGGCTCGATAGTGGTGCAACTAATCATGCGTTTATCCCGGTCATAAACCGAAGGAAGCAATCGGGATGAATCGAGACTCAACGCGTGGGAAACAACGAAAGCTGATGTTATGTTTGTGGGAGATATGTCACTTGATTCTAGACTGCGTTTTGGGTGTGTTGAAAGACACTTTTTATGTACCTTCATTTAGACGGAACTTAGTTTCCGTATCGTGTTTGGACAAGTATGACTACTCTTTTGAAATCAAGAGCAATGTTATTTCTTTGTTTCTTGATTCAAATAAGGTTGGGTGTTGTTATATGTTATTCAGCGGTTGTACGGTGTGTTTATCTCCCGATGACATATCGTGGCTTATGCGAATTTGAAAGGTTGTTTCTAAGAGGCCAGATTACCTAGAGCAGTCTTATGCATTGTGGCATAAACGGCTTAGCCATATCTCACAGGATAAAGTAGAAGGGCGATAGGGCTAACATCCACACTTTGCTCTTAAAAATGACTTAGAGACATCGTGAAACTATTTGTAGAGGTAAAATGACCAAGATAAGAAGAAAAGCGGTCAGTTACGACTTGTTGGAGGTCATTCACACACGATATAAGTGGACCTTATACGGCAACCTTGTGTAAAATTTTTATTTCATCGCATTTATTGATGACTATTCGATATGGTTATCTGTACTTGATTAAAGAAAGGTTGAGTCTTGACAAGTTCAAGATTTTTCGGACTAAAGTCGAAATAGTTGGGAAAAGTCATAAAAGGTTGTTCGATCTGACGAGGGTGGAGAGTATTATGGTAAGCATGGCAATCTTAGGACGACAAGGGACGTTAAACCAAATACTTAGAGGATGCGGGATAGTGGCTCGATTTACTATGCACAGGAGTCTGAGCAAAATGGTGTAGAAAGTGCAATCGCATTCTTATGGAAATGGTAAGAGTATGATTAGTAGGACAAATTTTTGGCTTACGTGGGTGAATCTTTGAAAGCGACTTTGTACATTCTAAATCGTGTACCCTCTAGAACATTCCGTTGACTCCTTTTGAGTTATGGGTAGGCGTAGCTTAAGCAAACCATCTTAAGGTTTGGGGATGTCTGAAAAAGTGAAGTTGTACCAATCAACATTAAAGTAAGTTGGACTCTCAGAGACACCGGTGTTACTTTGTATCTTACGAGGAACATTGAAGGGATATCGGTTCTATAATCCCGATGGAAGGCCACGAAATTGTGGAATCCGCAGACGACCCGAGTTTTGGAGTTTGATGTAGCGAGGAAAGAGTAGGCCGCTCCACGGACTATTGAGGATAATAGTATGGTGGGTGATATGGCATCTTTATCTCCTCCCATACAGATAATTGTGGAGACTCCCACACACCATATTGAACCTGTTGAGGTTCGGGATCCTGTTGTCGGGGCGGCTCTGGCAATGAAGTTCATCGATGCTCTCGGGTGCGGGATGTGGCTGTGCTACTCCGAGTGGGGAGATCCGTTAGGGAGAGATGATACGACTATACCCAGGATAGTAGTCTATATAGGAAGCAAGGCTACGATGCTCCGGTTACTGTGGGATCAGTGACTTATGCGGGAGGCGTGTCTTATCCTCATTCAGAGCGTGGTTGGGATCTGATGAGAGATGAAATTCAATCTATGAGCGTAATGGAGTTTGGGAACTTGTTGAATTACACGAGGTCATAGACCCGTGGCTACAAATGGGTGTATAAGACTAAGGGACCACAAAGGAAAGATTGAAGTTTAAAGCGAAATTTGGTAAGCCAAAGGTTTCACTCGGAGAGAAGGAGTAGACTATGAAGCAACCTTTTCTCGGTCTCTTCTAAAATTCTTCCGGAGTGATCATGGCATTAGTTGCTCATTTCGATGGAGTTACACGGATGGATGTTAAAAGCGCCTTTCTCAATGGAGACCTTAATGAAGAAGTCTATATGATGCAACGAAGGTTTAAGGGCAAATGATTCGAGTACACTTGTATGGCGAAAAAGTCTATTTATGGTCTCAGTAAGCTTCTAGACAATGGTACTTAAAATTTCATAGTGTTGTTACTTCCTTATGGTTTTATTGAAGACAAAGTAGATAATGTATATCTTTGCCTTGAGGAGTCGGTGGGAGGAAATTCATTCCTTATACTCTATGTGGATGATATCATAGCATAGCGATGACAGTTTACTATGAGACAAAGCGGATGTTGTCAAAGAACTTTGATATGAAGGACCTTGGTGAGGCGTCTTTTGTCCTAGGCATTGAGATTCATAGGAATCGTTCTCGCGGACTATTAGGTTTATCTCAGAGAGCATATGTTGATCGTATTTTAGAAAGATTCAACATGCAACAATGTAAGCCAGGAATTGCTCACAATGCAGCCAAAGGTGATAAGTTAGTCTGTCACAAAATTTCCTCGATTCGGATTTGAAAGCGAATGAAGAATGTACCTTATGCTAGTGCACTTGGGAGTAATATGTATGCTCAAGTATGTACTAGGCCGGATATTGCCTTTGCAATAGGACTTCTAGGTAGATATCAGTCAAATCCAGGACACGATCATTGGGTTGCTGCCAAGAAGGTTATGAACATTTAAGAGACCAGACTATATCTTTGATTCTGAGCATGTTCGAATCTCGATGGGTT
Source organism: Tetrastigma voinierianum (assembly GCA_016808115.1). Taxonomy (NCBI): domain Eukaryota; kingdom Viridiplantae; phylum Streptophyta; class Magnoliopsida; order Vitales; family Vitaceae; genus Tetrastigma; species Tetrastigma voinierianum. The sequence goes on from JAEQBH010000970.1 coordinate 115,183, forward strand.
GGGTTCGGTTCAGTTTGCGTGTCGGGAAGATGGCGGGTTATCTGAGTTCGCGGGTGTTATCATGAAGTGAAACAAATCAACATCTCTATATCGAGTGAGTTTGATATTTGACGATGCTGTTGTCAGACCTCGTGGGTCTGTGTCATTGATACGTGGTGATCGCTGTGGCAATAATAACATGTGTTTGGCAACAACGAGTCTTAAGTCTGCATGATCAATTTTATTATAAGAAAGAAGATTGGATCAGACATGGTGGATATTTTCATTGGATGATATATTGATCATAACTAGATCATATCCACCTTGTTGATGATAACATCGTGATGCCGGAGATCATAGATGTCAAATTAATCAAGATGTTAGGTATGTTTATTCTGCAATTACAAGCCTCGATTTCGACACCATTTGTAGTGCTTTGATATATAATCACATTCTAATCGAGATGATTTAATGAATCGTTCTATCAGTGGTGATTATTGAAATCTGTTATGATACCGAGTGACATAGGATGTTCTGCATTTAATATAACAATGTAATGTTATTTTGCAAGTCTGGTGCTATCAATTAAGACATATCCGGGTTCGTTGGAACCATGATGGATATTCTCTGGTGACACACCCGGTTTTGTGACATAAGGAGAGAGAATTTGGACTATGAAATGGATAACACATGAGTATCACTCATTATGCGGTGTTGTCCATTTTAACCTGCCTACCATATTTACAATCCCTTATCAGTAAAGTTGAAGCTCTACCGTGACCATGGAGGCTCTGCGTGAGTACATGCGGTTCGATTCGAGACTTTATGGGATGGGATTGACTAGCCAGAATAAATCTCTGAACTTGATATGAGGGTGGGCGCATAGTTACATTTCAATTAATATCGCCCGAGTGGGAGAATGTAAGAATTTCTTAATGTGGGCTATGAATTGAAATTAAGCTGAGATAGTTTGGTCCTAATGAGTGAGATATATGGTTCTTAATCGATGTAATATATGAAATTTCAGCCTAGTTGGAAGTAGTGCGGCCGGGCATGTGAGAGGGCAGAGTGGTCGAAGACTCATAAATAGTGCTCAAGTCCCTCCCTAACCCTAATGATACACATTTTGACTCACATCGAGATCTAGAGAAAACTCTCCTCTTGTGAGTGCTTGATCTCATTAGACCGAGTGTTCTACTTGAAGGGGATGGGGAAAGATGCTGAGTTCGTGTTGTGGATCGTCGCTAATTCGCGTGAAGAAGCATAATGGATTACATTAGAATGCAGCGAATGGTAATTCTCTCCGTTATTGTGTTTTGTTTTCTAACTATGGTGATCCTGGGCATGCCATGTTCGTGGCCTACGCCTCTTCCATTGAAGCTTGCTCTACCTCGCCAATTGCGACCTCGTGAACCAGAGAATGAGTCTCTCGGTGAAACAAAGTGTAGTGAAGATTGATCTGTGTTGTGAAAATTGGTGTGATTGAGAGCAATTTGACGATCTTGATTAGATCAAGTCTTTGAGCCTTTGTGGAATTTTCATCACGAAGTTCATGAGCCTAAAGCATAATTGAGCTTGGTAAGATTCTGAGAGTCCTTTGATGTGAGATTGACTACCATTGGTTCATATTCAGGACCTAGTCCTCCTTGTATATATAACACAATTTCATCATCAAGAATAACCTGTCCAGCACTCATTAATTCATGTGCCAGTGATTTCATTTTGAGTATGTAGTCCTCAATAGTTAGAGATCCCTTTTTCGTGGTTTGGAGGAGAAAACGAAGATGCAGCAATCGAGCCTTAGACTTAGTGGAGAATAATTGTTCCAATAGCTTCCCGGACTTCGGAGAGTGGAGCGATGAACCACATGTGCAAGCATGTTTTAAAAAATAGAAGATAAATCCAACTAAAGTAGAGAATTGATGCGATCAGAGTCAGTGGAATATTAAAGTTCTGATGGCTATCATCAAGAAACTTTCTTTGGTGAAGATGAGTGCGAAGCAGCAGATCGTCGATCCATAGTTGGTATGATTTGAGATCTCACAATATGCTGGTCGATCAATCAAATTAGAACTCAAGCGGGTGTGAGTGTGGAAGGCAAGACTATGGAGGAAGATTGAGTTGCGGGAATTCAAGCTGGAGTGCAAAGAAGAAGCGGCTCCGTGCGGATCCACGAAACTCGATACCAATATTTAGAGTGCGTGGTAGGGCCAACATCATGTTTATTGATAGAGAAGAGGAACATAAAATCTATTACTATGGAACAAAGAAGACAAAGAGAAGGGTTATATACATGTGATGGAAGGTTAAAAATTATGAAGGGCTCGGCATGTAATGCATGACACCAAGTGGCTAAGGCGAGTTAGTTGGAAGGTATGGATCTGCTTTGTTGCTCGGTGTAAGTACATTGGTAGTAGGCTGGAAGCTTCTCAACATCGAATCAAAGTTTAAATTCAAATTTCAAATCAAAGTTTGAATTCAAATCAAAGAAATTGAAAGACTTTAGCCCAAGACTATGAACGCTTCTAATACACATCAAGAAATGGAATAATCCAAATTATAAGGCATATAATCAACCTAGTTTGGTAACTAAGCACCTATAAAAAGCACGGTCTGATAGCGACGAGGAAAATCGGTAGACGGGAAGGAGATGAAAATGATAACAATAGGGGTGCTAACGAGGCAGAGGACAACTCGCGAAACTCACCCGGACTCGACTCGATCAAAACTCGTATCTTGGCCAAGGCTCATTTGGGCTGAGCTCGACTCGAAATGTTAACTAGTCGAGAATTAATTAACTAGTAGCTACATTTCGAAAGCTGTGAGAAACTCGAATATTTTTGTATATAAAATTTTAAAGTTTTTTTTTAATTTTAGACCTCTACTTTGGAATGACATATATAATATATCTCTATTTTTTATTCTTAAACAATCATACATTTTATTATTTATTTAGTTATAAAATATCATTTATTTTAAAAACTAATTGAATTTTCTTTAAAAGAAAGATGTAAGAGAATAGGAGATTATTCTATAAAATTATATTAATAAGTTAGTATTATAAACGTGATAAATATATATATATATATATATATATATATATATATATATATATATATATATATATTCCATACACCGATTCTCCTAAAGTTTGATATATAATAATTAGAGGTGCTAATGAAACGAGACAACTTGCGAGCTACTCGGACTCGACTCGATCAAAACTCGACTCGAGTAAGCTCGACTCAAGTAAGCTCGATTCGAGCTCGAGCTCGACTCAAAACGTTAACGACTGCGAGCTGAGCTGGAGTTGAACTTGAGACTGGAACTCGCATCATTAAGCACCCCTAGATAACAACATTGATTATCAAAGGCATATACATATGAAACTATATAAGGAATGAAATTTGAGCAAACTTTACCCTAAAATTCTAAAAAAAAAAAAATGCTTTTATTAGATTGGAGCATGTGAACTGATGTTTAAGGACAGCTAGACTACTATTATGCTATCTTACCCCACTGAACATGGTTATACCCCTTTATTTTATTTACGCAAGCTCCGCCACTGCTTTTTAGAACATTTCGGATCCATTAACACCTCAATGCAAAAATATTTATAGAAGGCTAACATTGGATCAAGACACACTATCTTCAAATTGTCTTCCACCATATTCATGCCACGCATGTTGGATACATAGCCATTCTGAATTTAGAAAATATAAAACACGTTCAGGCATGCATTTTTCCTATTATAAGCCGATCAGTTCCTTATGAGTGGTTTGGCATTAAAACTTTTCAGCACTATGATTTCTCATCTACTTGTATCTTTTTATCTATGCATGATTTTTTTCTAGAGGTTAGTCCAGCACCACACCCCCAACTTCACATGGTTCATTATAAAGACAATTTGATAATAAAAACACTAGCAAGTAATTAATGGACAATGGGCAGTGGCTGGATGATGTAGTTTTGATATTGCAAGGAAGCAGTAGGAGGTAGATGTGAGTGGTAAAATCTAATGCCTTATAATAAAGCCAGGGCATTGGCTTGATGATGTTTGATAAATAGTGCAAAAGGAAGAATAGGACGTAGGTGGATGGTCACATTTAATGCCTTTACCCAACAAAGCTAGTGACGTTCATGCCTAGGAGTACTAATTTTAATTTTAATTCAGATATGTATGAAGATAAAGAGAAGCAGCGTGAATCAGTTGTGGGATCATCAACATGAAAACGGCTGGAATTTGCAATAAGTTCATAATATAATTGAAGGCAATATTATGTTTTTAGGGATCTCAACTAGAAGTTTCCACTTGAATAATATACTAAAGAAAGAAAGGTTGGAACGTACTATTGCAGCACACCATGCTAGCAGCCCTCAATCATAGTAATACGGACTTTGTTTAGAGAAAATTTCTTATCAAGGACTCTGTATCTGTGCCACTCCGCATCTCTGCAAATGCAAGGTCCTTTGGGAGTGGAAGATGTGATATTTCACTACAAAGCATTCCCACAGCACTTGATATAAATGGTCTATCTTTGGCTAATTCTTGTACACATAAGAGTCTCACAGAGTATGCATCTGATATCTCCTCTTGGAAGCATGCTTCGATACTTCCATCTATTAATGGATTCATATTGTCTTCATTCACAGTTTCCATGCCTGGGGGTATTTCAACATCATAAATGTAAACTTGAGAGTCCAACAACCTCCTACGGTTTCTATGACTGAAATTATTTCAACACCATAAGTTAAACTTAAAGATTCCAACATCATAGGAAGCGATCATCAACGATGGGGTTTGAAAAATGGCGCGGGCCAGCTCGCTAGGCCCAAGGAGAGTGGAAGCCCTATAAAACACCCAAGCCCCTAGCGTCGGCCCAAAACGAAAGCTCAGTCCACTCGCCCCAAAGGCCGATGATATGGATAATTGGGAAGGCCCACATCCTGCAAATCAGACTAAATCTCACCAATAAGGAAAGTAGGATAATTCTCGATAGCGCTTATCCTGCCAAATCGGAACTAAATCTCACCAATAAGGAAGACGGGATAATTCTCAATAAGCTGTATCCTGTAGATCAGACTAAATCTTATCAATAAGGAAAGTAAGATATTACCACCCTCGATTATCCCTTATTAATTGGTTTACAATAAGGAAATAAAATCTACCCAATGAAATATCATATCATCCTCAGACTAGAAACATACTATTCGAGTGTCATCATCCAATTAGGAAACATACTATTGATTATCATAATCAAATTAGGAAAGTTGTCGCGATCATCCCTTATAAATACGGGCCACCCCATCCGGTGAAGGTCTCGCACTCTTAGGCATACTCATACTTATGCAGCACATTCGCCATCTAAGCAATCTCTCTTTTCTCTTGAAAGCGGCTTAGGCATAGGGCTTCCGGCCCGCAGGCGAAGCCCTGCATGACCTTCTTCCTTGTTTTGTAGAGGGTGCTACGTCAGGAGCACAACGATTAGCAGTGCAGCGATCTTGGCCAGGACGATCAAAGGCTGCATCTGACCCGCCCGACAATCCGGTCCGACGGCGGCCCCCGCGCGCTCCGGTGATTCGGTTGAAAAATGCATCATCGGTTGGCGCCGTCTGGCCAGGAAACGGCGGTTCCTTTACAAATATAAGCGATTTCCGATTCGCGGTAGTATCGACTGGAACCTGGCGGGAGTAACGCTAATCCTCGAGGATGCGGGACCTGACAGCAGCGCGGGCGGTAGGCCTCACGGCGTTACGAAGCAATGCAAGCTAGCAAGAGCGAGGTGGAGCGCTCCGCCCTCACCAACCGGCGCTGATAGAAGAGTTAGAGCAACTTGCGGGCGGATGCAACGCCCACGGGGAGACATAGCGAGTTCGGGAAGGTTACAGGCTTCCCTCGCGCGAAGCCCGACACAACTCCCTGACGAAGTCGACAAAGTACAGACGGAATCTTGGTGGATTCGTGAAGCGATCAAACTTTGACGGCTGTCTGCGATTTCGATTCACAGCATCAGAAGAGGCCAAAATATCAAAGTATAAACTCCATAGCAATGAAACCGCCATTTATAAGAAGGCGAAGCACTGCAGGAAATTGACAGCCTTCAGATTCTCGTCATCCCGACGTGGCGCTCGCACCTTTCCGAAAGTCAAAGTCGAATGGCGCCTTGCTGACTGACTTACTTTAATGAGTTCGTCTACTCTGGGCCAGTCACGCTACGAGGAGTCAGATCATTTCATTCGTCGCCACTCGGCTACATCGTAGCTCGGCCGTCGCGAGGCCGTAGGCGCCGGGGCGGGCGGCTCACGTGGCGAGGTGATCCACTGCGCACGGACCCCGCGGCGCCTCGAAGTCGGACCCATTTCAGGATACATTGCCACTCGGCTACATATGTCGCCCTTTCGATTGGAACTCCACAAGGCCATAGCGCCGGGGCGAAGCGGCTCACATTGGCGGTGATCCACCGGCCACGGCCCTGTTGCCCAGACGAGAGTCGGATCAACTCGAGGGTGCGGGCGCCACAAGGCCCGCGTTGCGGGGCCAAGCGGCTCACTTGACAAGTTCGTCTGCTCTGGATGGTCACGCTACCTAAGGAGCCATGGTTCAGAACGACTCGGCAGTAGACAGTAACTCACTCGGCGACTCTGCTTGGCGATTCATGTGTGAGCTCTTCCCTAGCAGTTCACATGGGCCAGGCCCTATCCAGCTATTCGCATCGCGGAGCCCAATAACTCACTGGTGAGCTCACGCCCAGCCTATTACGTGGCCAGGCTCTTCCCATCGGATTCACATGGATGAGCTCACGCCCAGCCAGTTCATATTGACGAGCTCTTTGTGGTTACATGGGCCAGAGCTTGCCTATTTATTCGCATTCTGAGCTCTTCCTAGCGGTTCACACGGACGAGCTCACCTTAGCTGTTCGTGATGTGAGCTCTTCCTAGCGATTCACATGAGCAGGCTACGCCTTGATTCGCAGCGGCAGGCGCTCTTCCCGAGTTCACATGGGCCAGGCTGCCCAGTTGGCGTTGGCGAGCTCTTCCTGGCAGTTCGCTGGGCGAGCTTCCACTGGCTGACCGCAGAGCTCTTCCGTGGATTCACACGGACGAAACTCTGCCCAGGTAGCATTAGCGAGCTCTTCCCTAACGGACCACATGGGCGAGCTACGCGGCGATTCGCCTTTATGAGCTCTTCCCGGTTGTTCACATGGGCGAGCTACGCGGCAGTTACGCCCGCGGTTCTTCCAGTTCACATGGGCGAGCTACGCTAGCTGACCGCGTGGCAAACTCTTCTAACGGTTCACATAGGCGAGCCACCTTGCTTGATTCGCGGCGAGCTCTTCCCGATGGTTCCGCGTGGGCGAGCTTTGCCCGGTATTACGCGTTGGCCGAGCTCGACCATTACACCGCGGGCCATGCGGCTACAAGGAGTCAAATCGATTCGAGCAAATCAGCCGACGAGCCCGACCAACTCACATTGTGGCTCAACCATTCTACACGAGCCATGCAGCCCTGAATCGATTATTTCGAGGCGAATCAGCCCGATGGAACTGGCTGACTCCACATTGGCGTACTCGGCCACTCTACCTGAAGCCATGCGGCCTAGAATTCGATTCGGCTCGAGCGAGTCGGCCGGCGAGCCCATTAGCTCACATTGGCCAGTCGACCACATTCTACCAATGAGCCATGCGGCCTAGGGAATCAATTCGATTAAAGGCAAATCAATTTTGGCCAGGCTGACGGCTCACATTGGCGAGACTCATTACTCTGCCGCGGGCCATGTAGCTGAAGCGATTCGGCTCAGGCCATTACGACTCATGAGCCACATTTCAGTTAAAGGCTTTCGGCCACCTAACTTTCGAGATGTGTTTTCGAGTCAATTCATTTCGAGCCCGTTAAATACCGGCCTCGGCGCTGAGGCCAGGCTCGATCGAAGCGGGCCGTGCGGCCCGCGGGCAAATGGCTCGAGGGCCCGATAGCTCTGAAGCGGTTATCTGACTAGGAGTCAATTCATCTCGGGCCATCACGACCCGGGAGCAACTCAACTCACCTTCACCATTTCGAGGCCCGAGCTGACCTAGGAGTCGGTTCGGCCTCGGGCATGCGACTCACGGGCCCGATGGCCCGAGTTTGAAGGGCTCGGCTGCCATTTCGGGCCGTATAGCCCAACGAATCAATTCGGCTCAAGCGGTGTTATGGAGCCTCAGGCTGGTTGAAGAGCTAAAGCCTTTCAGCTGGGCGCCTCATTCAGACCGTCGATTCACTCCTGAACATCGAAGAGCACAGATAAGGCGAAAGTGGTGAGATAAAAAATGAATATACATTAAGGAAAAGGCTACACACATATGTCACTGCGTCCTCTTGCAAAAGGGGTTATCTCGAGCGGAAATGGCGAAAGAACTCTCATGAGAAAGTTCAGATAAATACTAAGGGAAAGAAAGTCGAACTCACTAAAAAGCAAAGAAAAAGCTTAGGATCGAGAGCATAGAGATGGGCAGTCGAGAGGATATTTGCGGAAGAAAGGAGCGAGAGCCCAGAAAGTCATCATTATCCGCACTAGACATAAGGCGATATGAAAGCCACTAACTAATCCGGCCCCGAGCTAACACGTGGAAATCACACCCGATACAGAAACAATGCGGCCTTTGCCCACGCACAGGTACCTGAGGGCTGAGAACAGTGATGGGGTTTGAAAAATAGGCGCCACGGGGCCCACTCATTGGAAGCGAAGGAGTGGGCCCTATGCTTGCACCCGAGCCCTAGCGTCGGCCCAAAGCGAAGCGGGTCCACTCAAGCTGGCGGAGTGATATGGATGGTGGGAGGCCCACGTGCTACTTAGTCGACTAAATCATGATAGGAAGTAGGATAATTCTCGATAGCTGCTTATCACCAGATGGGACTAAATCTCTTGATAAGGAGAGTAGGATGATTCTCAATACCTTGCTTATCCTACAAATCGGACCTAAATCTTATCAATAAGGGAAAGTAGATATTACCACCCCTCAATTATCCCTTAGTAATTGGTTTACTGATAAGGAAATAAATATCTACCCGATAGAGAGAAATATCATATCATCCTTCGACTAGGAAACATATTATTGATGTCATCATCAGATTGAAACATGCTATTGATTATCGTCCAATTAGGAAAGTTGTCTGATCATCCCTTAAATCTGAGGCCACCCCATCGGTGAAGATCTGCACTCTTAGACGCATACTTTCGCTACGACACATTCAGCCCTCTAAAGCGGTCTCTCTTTTCTCTCGAAGAAGCGGCAGGCATCGGGCTGACCCGCGGGCGGCCACTCGTCGACCCGCTTCTTCCGCTGAGCACAGCGGAGATGCTACGTCGAGCCTGCGGATTAGCGGTCTGTGATCTTACCTCGATCGGACAATCGAGCACGCATCCCGACCGCCCTGACAATCGGTCCATTGCGACCCCCCACACGCTCGGCCCGGTTCGGTTGAAAATGCATCATATATATATATATATATATATCTATATATATACCTGCAACCCAAAGATACAGAACTCCTCATTGTAAAAGCTACTATTCTTTCTTCCACTGACAATCCCTAACAACATCAACCCAAAACTGAAGACATCAGATATTTCCGAGAATCTCCCTTCCATTGCATACTCGGGAGACATATAGCCACTACATTTGATGGTTGTGATAGACATAAATAATGAGAGATCAATGAGGTAATTAATTAAAGGGAAGTTGGACTAGGTAAGGTTAGACACATCTCCAACCCATAACACCAAAATGGTGTAACTTTTGCACCAAAATGGTGTAAACATCATATTTTACACCATTTTCTCTCCAACCCTTTACACCATTTTTAACATCAAAAAAGAATATTCCTTTTATATTCCTTTTTTATCTCATTTTATATTAATTTTTTAAATCCTCGCTTTTTATATCTATTTCACCAAGTGTCCCACACATATAATTTTTTACATATTGATCCAATATCATGTTTATTATTTTAAAAGTTGTAAAACAATATATTAAAAGTTTAGTACAATATATTATAAAATTCAGTGTGCATTAACAATTTTGAAACAACATATTACATAATATTGCATGAACAAAGTAATAAAAATAAACATTAATAAATATGTAAAAAATAGAAGAGACTTTAATTTAACCATTTGAATTAGTGTATTCCTCCCACAAATGACCAATTAATGCATTACGAAGCGCAATGTGAGCATCTTTGTCTTTGATTTGTGCATGGTATCAATTGATTAAATCTACTTAGTTTGTCTTCTATCCTTTCAACTTCTAATCTTGATTCCTTCCCTGCATCTTCAATTGGTGCACATCATCCTCTATTATCATATTATGCATAATAATGCATGTAGTCATTATATCATATGGAACATTTTTTCCCAAAAACGTCTTTAGTCTGCTACAATTGAGAATCATGATTGGAGAATGCCGAAAGCACGTTCTACGTCTTTTCTACATGCTTCCTGTTTCATGGAAAAATATTTTTTCTTTCTACCTTGTGGCTGATGAATTGTTTGCACAATAGTAGCCCACTTTGGAGTATATATACTATCATAGCTAAATAATAACCCATATTATATTCTTTTTCTTTAATAACATATATGTGGGAGGGGCAATACCTTTGGCTAAATTAGAAAAGATTGCATGATTCAACACATTGATGTTGATTATTAATATCTGGCATACGAAATATGCATGTCATATCAAAGATCATCATCTGCGACCCGAGAATAATAGTTGGATTTTCGACTATATTGTCATATATGCTATTGGACAATTTTCCACTTCAATATCGCTGTCTAGTATGACATTCACAAAAAACCACGTTGTTGCAGTAAAGTAGCATGACAATGTCATTAGCGATGGAATTAATTCTAAAATATTAATATTTTAATTTCAATATTGTATGATTTTAATCAATATTATTAAATCTTTTAATATTAATATTTTTGTTTATAATTATAAGATTTTGTATAATTACGAACTATTTTTGTTCGTATATAATTTACCATAAAATATTATGTGAGATAAAAGTAAGCTTTTAAAATTATTTTAGCTGAATAAATGCTTTTATTATTCAAAATATTAGATAAACCTTAAATTATAAAGATTATAAGTATTTGAGTTCTTTTATAAATTTAAAAATTGAAGGATTCAAAAAGAATGGTGAATAGACCAGTGCAGCATAAATTTGGTGATGCATTGTTCATTTACTTTTAAATTTTAATTGAAAGGCGTGTGTTGGGCTAAAATTTTCCTGTTGATTAAACTAAGTGAAATGGTGTGGGTTGGAGATGATGTTACTATGTTTCCAATACTTTTAGTATTTACTTGATCTTGATTGGTTTGGAATATCCTAGCCATACCAAAATCACAATTTAAGGTTAAGTTTTAATCAAGCAAAGTAATGCCTTGAGTCTAGATGAATAGAATGTAATCTAGAATCTCTATGAAGGTAAAGGAGGCCTCGGCCAATTCCTTCAATGAAAATCTTGAGACATTAATCCTCCAATCTAAAAATTGTTGTGATTGGGTCTATTAAATTGTCTTAGACAAAAAAAAAAACAGAATGAAATAAAAACAATTAATATAAGTGGTGATTCTGCATGGATTATAATTGATCAATTGATAATAGCAGTTAAGGGAATAAGCAGTCTAATAACCAAATGAAAGGCATCAAGCTCTTGTTTGACTTGAATTCATAGATCGAGCATCTTCTCATCCCCCTTGTTTGGCATGAATTCAAATGTCGCATTCTCATCTCCTTTAATGCGTGACTTGATTCAAGGAGTGAGGAGGGTTTCAAACTCTCATCGCCCCTCCTCTTGTTGTCACCATGAGAACAAGATTTACGGAATCATTTGAGCGCCAGATTGTCTCTTTGAAGGGTTGAAACATTGGATGACCGCAAAATCATACGGCCATTGGAGCAGATGTTTGCCATCTTGAATATGGTGAAAACCCGGAAGTATCTTTGAGGGTTGCTCACGTTAATACCAGCATATGAAGTAGCTAGTGAAGCGAACGAGTGGTGTTGTACAGATTCCAACATAGATTACTTGAACCCTTAGGACTAAAGCTGATGTGACGCACCTAACTGGCCAAGTTGTTTGAGGATCTTTGATGAAGTGGGTGGATGTTGAAGGTGAAGCGGTTGGCACCATGCAAAAACTGAACGAGAAAGGAAAGTAGAATGATAGAGATACCACACTTGCTTCTTGTTGGGAAAATAACACAATTCCTAGTCTTCAGTTTATGAGGAGTATGAATAAATGATCAGCGACACACAATCTGTGTGGTTAACTGAGCACTGCCTGCACTCTATGGCTCTTTGCGGATCTTTCCTTAAAAAAAAGGAGAAAAATATAGTGTTTACAACATAAAATTATCTGATTTCTAATATATCACCTATCTTTCTTCTTTCTCCCTTTCTATATTTATTGAGATGTGTAGGATGTGTGGGATGGGATGGATGGATGATTGATATGAGAAGAGATGATGAGTTTATATGGAAAGTACTAGCCACTATTTCCGATAGTATAGCCACCGTTCAATAGTATAGCCCATAAATTCGGTAAGTGAGCCACCTTTTCAATAGTATAAATGCGGTTCAATAATATAGCCACCATTTCAATAGCGAGCCACCTTTTCAATAGTATAGCCATCATTTAATAGTATGCCATTTCAATAGTGACCATAATTCCGACAATCCTCCGGCCCGAAGGCTGATTTCATCTGTCTTCATGATCATCTGTGGTCCTCCCAGATCTTGGTACTATTTCGAATGACTGGCGAACACAGCAGTTGTATCGTAGTCACGGTCTTTTCTTTGGCCTATGTGCGACATATTACGCCGGTTGTGAAGAAAGCTGACTATCTTGCATTAGGGCAGCTCTAACTGCGAGTGCCTCTTTGGTATGAACCTTACTATCATAGTGCTCCTTCGTGTCAACATTTCTGACCCCAGATGAATCTACTAACAACCTGTTGCGTAAGTATCTCCACCTTTGAAACAGGTGGCACTGTAGTAATTACCATGAATCTCGAGGATCCATTTGTCAGCTTCCCGATGTAACTTGCACGGATTATCCATTTTCGCGACTCCCACTTTGCTTAGTGATATCGTCTTCTTCTTGAGCGAGAAGGGGTAGTTGGCATGAATGGTGTCATCATGCTCCCGTGTAACCTCTCACTGCGGTCTTTGTCCTTCTTCATGACCTCACGGTCTTGGCGTGCAGCTGTTCCCGGAGTTGTCCATGATACGTCTGCGGTCCCTCTGAAGGTCTCTGTCGCTGAGCTGACTCTCCCGATCCACCGGAGTCGGATCTGAGTGTATAAGATTATGGAGACATGCAGATACCGCGTGCACATGACAAACTCGGTGGTAGCAGCTCCAACCGATATCTGTAGGTGCCCACCCTGTGATACCAAATGTCACGCCTGCTTGCGACCTTGATGTGCGGCGTCTAACCAATTACAGACCAGCCTTCTCACTGATCAGTCTTCTCGTGGGATTGTCTGACTTTCTTATAGTCGCTCCATCACATATGCGACGCCCTAGATCTGTTAAATTTGACACCTTAACCTGCAGTATCTTCACCGTTACTTTGCTCATAACTGGCATATCTCGCGTGCCTCTCCCTTTTGTCATTCTTGACTGTTGCCTTTGCTCTTATATAAATTGCCTCCAGGCCTGCTTGACTCCCAAGTGCAAATTCCTCGGGCTCCCGGCTTGTTTGAGCAACTGTTCTCATTGCCTGAAGGTCCGTATCTTAATGGCCCTTTCAACATGCTCATTGCGTAGCCCACAGAACTGCCGCTTGCGTGCAGTGCCTGCCTCTTGCCTCCTGGGTGTCTCTATGTGTTAAACATAGCTCACGCTAAGGCTCCGTTCCCGTGTGCTACTCATACGCTATTATCGCGAGACACGTACAAGGCATGATACTACAAGACGATCTCAATCCTTTCGGCACCACTTACTTAGTGCTGTCTCCTCCATGCCTTTACAAGCACTAAGGCCCCTCTTGCGGACATCTCTCATCCTTGCATTCTCTGGCGAAGGTGGAACTCCTAATAGAGGTTCCCTCATATATCAGTGTCTCGATGATCTGTTCCGTAACATGCCCGATCGTGCCTCAAGACATGGGTGACATCTTTGCCCGTATGGAGGAGCGTGTCCTTTCATGGTATGTTGTTGGTTTTAGCACACGCAGATCACTGGGAAGCGACTTAGGCTTCGTATCAGGTCACACACCTTCTACGGGGTATCACCCAGTCAAATCCGGTCAGTGGAGGTCTCTCTCCCACCTCCATCCAACAAATAGGAGATTAACATGGCCTCCGCCGCAAAGCCTGCGAGGCGTCATGCGGCTATGCTAGCTGGGTAGGCGTTTGTCGAGACGAGTGCTCATCTGGCTACACCTTGAAGTCGGGGCCTTGTCTTTCATGCCCATGTCCTCAAAACCTGGATAGTCCTCTTTGGTTGTTCGTCAGATCTACAGTGAAACACTGCTACATGATCATCCTCATCACATTGTCCCCATGGCCCTCTGGAAACTCCTCCAAAACTAAGTTGAGTGAGCCAGGATCCGTCCAGATATAGTAGAGACTAACACTCCATATAACTGGACAATTTCCCGTATATACAACTGTCAGAACTATCAAATGTGAAGGTCATCCGTACTACCAAGAAATGTGCTGACTTGGTGAGTTGGTCCACAATAACCCACTACCGCGTCATGCCCCTACGATGTCCGTGGAAGGTGAGTTACGATGCATCGTGTGATGCTCCCTTCCGCTGCTACCTCAAGCCTGGGTAGTGGCCTCTAGGTGTTCGACCTTGACTGCGACCGTGAGACATCTCCATAAAGTCTCGCGTGCCTCTTCATTGCTACGTGATCTTTGTGACGTAGATCGTTATACATCTTCATGCCGCGGATGCACTAAATGAAGAGCAATGGAACTCCCTTAGGATCGTCTCGACTCTGCGGTACGGGAACCATGCGGTCCTTGTATCGAAGATTACCATGCATGTGAATGATAAAGCCTCAATCTTTGCACCTAAGCGTACTGGTGCGATGGACAATATCTCTGTCATTACCTCTTGCTGACTCGATAGCACGCTCGATGTAGGAAGCGTAGCCACTAAACACATAAAATACACTAAGATACGCTCCTTGTTATAGCACGAGCGTCAAATGACCTCGAGCATGACTTGGAGAGCGCCTATCATCTGTATCGAACCCAGGCGTGCATCCTCCATCATCTTCTCACTTTTCATGATAAAGTCTTGGTACTTTCCTCTTAGGACATTCACTTGTCAAATGGGATATCGCACCAGGCATGACTTTATTAGACACTCGTTGCTTGCGCTTGCCTTCATCACTCTAGTGTGAGACATGTGCCCTTCCATGCCATGAGCCTCTGGGGCTCTTCTCCCCATCAGTCTTTGGGTCGTCTTTGAACTAACAGGGAACACCTCTTCTCCGCTGAGTTGTTAACCAGCAGAGCTCTGATCATTTAGAACCACGTACTTTTCCTTGCAATCCATCAAGAGTTAGCGATTACCATATCTGTTTCCCATGAGCGTGTGTGGCAGCACCTCCACCCTTGGTGCCTTGGCCCTCTTGGCGACAATGCTTGTCGCTATAAGTGGCCGCACCTCTTTTTCATTCTCTTCATGTAATTAAAGGGACCTCCTACCCTGACTCGATCTAGCAAAGCATTACTCGGAGATCTGTCTTGAAAAGTGCAAAACTCCTCGTGTGACACAGCATGATCTAAAACTGACTTTGCATCCCTCTTGAAGGTCTTGGATGTGCACCTTGAGGATCTCACATTCTCATGGCTGCTCCAAAAATTGTCCACTTGCCGGTGTACCGCGACACCGACTCTACTTTGACAGATAGTCACTTAAGAATTTAAGAATGGCATCAAGAGACTTGTCCTTCTACCGTGTAGAAGGCGAGTCCTGCACAGGACTTGCTCGCCACCTTCCTCCACATGAGAGCCGCCATAAAACCCTCTCGAATCCTAGACCTCTAAAAATCGTTTAGACTATTCAAGCGAACCATAGTGTATTAGAACACCTCATCGATAAGGCTGACAGTGACAAAGATTTCACTACTCACAAAAATTCACTATTTATGTGAATAGTAACCTCGCACGAAAATTATTGGAAAAAATAAAGGCTGAGAAATGTTCTTTTCGATGTGGAAGGTCGAGTCGATGCCAAATGCGAGCGTACTAAGAATATCTTTAGTCATCTTGAAAGGCTCACGATACCGGTTGTTGGGAAAAACACAAATTCCACATCTTCAGTTATGAGTATAAATAAATAGATCAAGCGACACACAATATTTCGTGGTTCGCTGGCTTTTCACTCACGGGCTGCTGCAGATCTTTCACTAAAGGAGAGAAAAAAATATGAGTGTTTACAATATTCGAGAGAAAATTCTTTCTCAATTTCTCTCTCATATCACTCTCTTTCTTCACCCTACCATTTTCTCTCTTCCCATTTAAGAGATGTGTGAGGATTTGTGGATGGGATGGATGGGATGATTAAGGAAGATATGAGTTTATAGAAGATTATGACCCCTTGTTTTGATAGTAAGCTTGTAAATTCGATAGTGAGCCACCATTCCGGTATTATGGCAAGACTCGATAGTATAACCACCATTCGATGGTAGGCCACGCTTGATAGTATAGCGGCCGTGATGGTATAGCAGCGGTCGATGATGGTAATGAATTTAACACTTCTCTCACTGCTTCGCATGGGGTAGCCTCATAATAAAATTTCTTCCTTGGCATCTATAGATTAATGTGTGTTGGCATGTTGCCAACTTCTTCAAAATAAGGGGCCCACATTTTTCTTCTTCTTCGTACGTCCTTGTCAAGCAAGTCTACGTCACACATGGAAACTGGTCTGCAAACACATTTTCCCCTCCGCATCGAGAAAATGTGATCTGCATTCAGACGGAAACAACATAAAGCCGAATAAATTCAATCCATGAAGTACAGAGCATTGATGCGAAAGGGAAGGATTAAATCTGACAATTTCCTTTAAATGATTTATGTAGGGTGTAATGAAATCTGCATAGTCGAAATACGAGGGACCGCAGCGCGTCGGCGGCAGAGTATTCAGTGAAGCTGATTGCAATGCAGCTTCCTGATTGACAAGTATGGAAAAAGAGGGTGTTGTCTATCTTCAGGGCAAGCTTGATTGTACGAAAGCTTCACAGTTGACAAGTATGGAAAAAGAGGGTGTTGTCTATCTTCAAACTCTTGTAGGAAAGATAGAAGCCAAACAAAAATGTAGCGATGTATTGGAAAAATTCATAGTGGGGACTTCGTGAATTACCTTAGTGGGGCGAAGGGCAAAGAGTTTAGGCACAGCGACTCTCTTTGTCGGTGAGGTGTGTTGTTGTCGCTGGCAGCAAAGTGGGTCATTATTTTGAACCGTGGGATGACTAAGTAGGGCACAATATTTGTGTATCTTTCAAATCCTCTACCGTGGCTGACAACGATAAATACCTTGGAAGATTTGTAATGACACAAAGGAACATTCCCGGACATTAAAAATTACCATAGCGGCAGTGTGAAACGCCTAGAACATCCACGGCACGGCCTCTAGTGAAGTCTCTAAGTTCAATGGCGGTTTAATGAAACGATGATAAGTGGAAGAAAAAGATAGATTACGAGCGCCATCAACTTGGAAAAGGATATGAAAAGTCGAGTTGTTTCTAGTTCAGGCACCTATGTTGACGTCATTATTGGCAGAAGGCTTTACAAAAATAAACATTCGCGACTAACCCACTTGTTGACGCAATGGATGGCTCAGCGAATCACTTATGTCCGGAGCCATGTATGTATTCTGCTGACAGAACAAGGAAAGATGGATCTTACCTTAGCTAGCCATCATCTAACGTTAAGAAAAAGCTTTCTCCATCGAATTAGGCATGAATTAGATATCTTATTATTCTATACATACTAAGAAAAGGAACTATGAAAAGGCAGTGTGATCATTAGGATTATGAAAATATAAATTGAAGTGAATCTCACTATGAACCCAAATGAAAGAGGAAAGATTCTATCCTATGTATAAGAAAACCAAGCGATAAAAGGCAACATATAATCACGTGCTGGAAGGTTGTGGATTTGACGATATGAAAAAGATCCATCGTTGTGTTTAAATAGTAGAAGAAGAAGCCTTTGCAAATCATCGATTAAGCACACAAACATGAAGTCTTTTTATTGTTATTTGGGAGAAGAGCATTTCTGATGCTGCTTTAAACCTTGATGTAGGCGCACGCTTACTCCACTTGGGATGGAGTGATAGGGTATTAATGAACCCAGATGCATATGGGAAATAGGGGGAGCTTATTTTAATGTTTTTCTATTGGATAGTTAGGAGAAGACAACTATGAGAAATAGAGAGCCTTGTCTCACTTAAGTCCAACTTGTAACTTAATTGATAAATAATGAAACACCTTACATCTAGGTTCAACCCCACGGACGTAGGCAATTGCTAAACCGCGTAACCAATCCCTGTCTCCTTTTGTGTGTGTGCGCATAATCTTTCACCTAACCTTATATCTTACTACTTCATACACTTCTTGAACCTTCACACTGCACATCATAAAAGGGTTAACTGCCTCACTTATGACAGTGTCTTACCAATTGATGCAACATCTCGTGGAACACTGTTGTGAGTACCATAATCCTTAGATCTAGTACTCGATGGGCCCAAGGCCTGATTGGCTCGCACTGTGAAGCAGCCTAAGCCCACTTGCCATATTAAGACCAGGTGGGACTATCCAGATGGGAAAGTCTTTAAGCACGTCTAAGAAAGCTAGGAGGTCTTCCCATAAACTAGCTTTAGCGCGACCTGTCTAGAGTTTTAAGTCCCCTAGTTGGCCATCCTACTCCATATGGGAGGTCCATTATGGATAAGTACACGGAAGCGAAAAATACGTAAAAGATATATTTATCAGTAGATTTCCTAGTTTCCAAATCTCTTATTTCTTGAAAGGTTAATCCTTAATAGGAAGGAAGAGGTTTTATCCCTAAAATTAAGAGATTTTATTCCTAAAATTAAGGGAAGATTAACGAACTACGCCTTAAAAATTCAGAAGATCTCCCACGAGGTAAGGGCATCCAAAACTGTGCAAAAACGCTTTGTTATTTCCTCTCCTTCGTTTGCTAACTTAATCATTGGAGAGATGGCCTGCACACCTCCGCCATATCACCTTTTTGTAGGTTCACGTTGCGTTGTTGATTCTTAGAGGATCCGACAATCAAGGTCCTTACAATTGGCGCCATATGTGGGAACTGAACATAAAGTCTCGTCTACAAGCCGTAAGGGCTTGGCTTCAGCAATTGTCTAGCAGCCCTCCATCACTTAGAACTCTGTCGGTTCCCCATTTCACATATAATTCGTTCGAGGCAGTTGCAATGTCAACTAATCGGTGATCAATCGCCCTAGGTTCCAATTCTTCATTTAGCATCGGGATATGGAGAGAAAGCAGGAGGAGCATGTGAGGATCCCAAAATAACTCTTGTCTTATTATTTTGCAACCATAGTATTATATGCTGTATAAGTTTTATTTTATTTATTTATTTTATCAGTTTTAAGTGATAGAAGTAAGGTTTC
Organism: Tetrastigma voinierianum; assembly: GCA_016808115.1. Lineage (NCBI taxonomy): Eukaryota > Viridiplantae > Streptophyta > Magnoliopsida > Vitales > Vitaceae > Tetrastigma > Tetrastigma voinierianum. The sequence continues at coordinate 134,827 of JAEQBH010000970.1, forward strand.
AAAGTGAAAATAAAATAAAATAAAATAAAACTTGAATTATCTGAGTCAAGGTTAAATTGGTAAAATGTCAAAATGAGGACCCAAATGTAGTAAATGAAGAATGATATATGCCAAAGTAGAAATCATGATGACATTATGCGAGATGAAATAGAAATAAATGAAGCTAATGTAAATGAAAAAAAAAAAAAAATATTGAAAAGGAAGGCCAAACAAGGCCTTTTACAAGATGAGAATAAGACCAAATTTGGTCTAGTGAAATGAGATATTTTCTCATTTTGACAAAAGGGGAGTTAGGGCTATGATTGAAAGAGGGGGAGAAACCATCTTTGGACTCTACTTGTTCTTGAAGAGGAAGGAAGAATGAAAGCTAGAGGAGTGTTCAAAAAGATTAAGGTATGGATACTTGTCTAAGTTTGGGTATGGATTCACTCATTTGCTTGATAGGAACCCTCCAAAGTCCCTCTTTGATTGTGTTTGGATCAGTAAAACCATAATTCAGTATATATATGTTTGAGTTAGAGTTCAAGCAGCCTTTTTGCTTTGATAAGGATTGATTTTGAGGAATTTTTGTATAAAGGAAATGTTTAGGTTTTAGGGGAGATATTGTCAAAATATTTCAAAACCCATGTTTTTGTTTTGGTCATAACTTGGTCATTGCTCATCCAAATTGAGTGATTCAAATTTCTAGGTAAACTAGACTTCTAGGAAAAAAAAATTTCTTGAAATAAATGTATTCAAATTTGGACCCCATTAGACCTAGAAATTCGTCAAAGTGAAGCTATTTTTCGAATGAGTGCAGTTTATGTTTTGAGTACAGTTTGATGTTTTTGAATTACGAGTTTTGGTAATTTAGGCCATTAGTTGAGTTTCACTCATCCAAATTAATTGATTCAAATTTTGAGTAATTAGACTTCTGAGAGGAACTTAAATTTCCTTAAAATAAGTGTATTCAAATTTGGACCCTATTGGACCCAGAAATTCGTTAAAGTGAAGTTCTATTGTTAGGCGAATTCTGGTTATGTTTTGAAAATATAGTAGTCCCGGTTGTTTATGACATATCTTGAGTTTCGGTGCTCCGAATTGGATGATTCCAATTTCTGAATAAAATAAATTTTTTGAGGAACAATGGACTTGAAGGAATTTGGGTAAAATATTGCTCATTTGCTCCCATTAAATTTTACAAGTGAAAGTGTATTTGGTAGAAATCAACCCTAACCAAAAACACTAGCATGCATGACTGATTTTTCTTTGTTTGTTCTCTGATTGTGACGTATTTGTGATGGACTAGGGGCTGATGATGATAAAACCTAATCTAAAATCGGGATCCCAAGGATAGGAGACCAAAATCGACAACCTTTTTGGTTTGTTCTTCATACTTCTCTTCTTGTTTCAAGTTTTGTGTTTGTTTGTCAATCAACTCTAGAATGTTTGTTATGAAATCTGCGTTTTTGGTTTGAACCAGTTAAATTCTAAATGTTTGACAAACATCTGCATATGTGCTTCTATTTGAACCATAAATGAATTTGTTTGATTGTTGTTTAATTGACTTATAAATGAACTATGTAGTGGAAAACATGACGGGATTCATGTATGTACAAACTAATATGTAGAGAATGTTAATTGTATTGTGGAAATGTGAAATGGTATTGTAAATGACTAATTATTAATGCCCTTAAAAGAATGAGTAGCGTCATGTTCAAGTTAGGGATAGATTGGTATGCCAAGAAGGTCGATCTTGGGAATGAAATGGTTAATAGTAGCATGCCGATCAAGTAGTGATGGGACATTATCGGTAGTGTACACAAAATCTGAAATGTAAAATAAGCAGGTCTGGCGAAGGAGAGTGCGACTTATTAAATGTTTATACGACTGCTGACCAGGCGGGCCGTGCTAGTGATTCCATTGTCTCACAGCACGAGAAGTTCGGTTAGATTCTTAAGGGTAAAATGGTGTATTGTGTGGATTGTGTGAATTGAGTTATGTGAGAATAACACATGGGAGCATGAAGATAGAAATTATTGTATTTCTACATTTGAGACAAAGATGAAAGTATGTTAAACTACTATAAATGATATATTTATAAATATTGCATGGATCACATAGGTAGTATGTTGAAGGTTGTTTGGAAAAGTATGTTGAATGTTTTGGATGGATTAAGTGATGCATATAGAAAAAGTTAATTGTTGTGCATATATATGTCGTATAATTGTTTGAAATGAGAATATAAATGCAAAGAACCACTAAGCATGAAAATGCTTAGCACGTTGGCTTTTCACGCTCAGGTATAGAGTAGATAGTGGCAGGACCGAAGACCCTTGATTACCTAGAGTCATCGTCAAATTGTGCGGAGTATACGTAAATGCTCTGTCTAATGCATACACTTCATTCCATGATATCATGTGACAACATTGTATTGAAATCAAAGGATGTAAAGATCTTCATAAGAAGATTATATTTTCATTTTTTTATCATGGAATGTACTTTACATAATGGATTTTCAAAGACAGAGGTGAACTCTGACAAATATTTTGTAAATGATTTGGAAAAGGCATGGAAATGTCATTTTGCATAAATATTGTACTAAAGTATAGTTATAGGCCCTCTTGAAAATATATAATGCATACTTCTTATAGTAATGAATGTGAATAAGTAGTGATATCATATTCACATATATTAATATGATTAAATGGATATTAAATATCCTATCGAAAATGAGAATATGAAATGTGTTTTACAGATAAATGGATTTAGTGGTTCATGTCCTGAGATTAGGTATCGTCGGGTTAGGTTGGAGTCGAGGGTGCGACATTTTATTTTGGTATCATAGCCTAGGTTTAGGCGATTCTATGAATTGATTTTGCATTATGTGTGTCATGCATTGCATTTGCATATAAAAGGATGACATGACTTTGATGCGGATCTTGCTGGTCTTAATAGGTTAAGCATAGAAAGTTCGAGGCCCCGATAAGGTTAATGGTGACTCAGTCGCGAGTGTCTTGCTTGAAATATCTGTGCGGTTTCGGACATGTTAGGGTGTAATAAAGCTAAATTGAATTTTTGAAAAATAAAACGAGACACGAAATTAGTACTAAAATCAAGAGGTAAAGTGGTAATTCACCATGAGGACTAAATGTCATAATATAAGAAGAGCATATATCGAGAGAATTAAAAGAAATTAATGTGTAAATAGAAGAAGAAGAAGAAGGATTTAGAATGCAAATAGAAACTTAAAAGCAAGAAGAATAGTAAAATTAACTGGAATGAAGCAGGAAGCTTAGAAAATTCTCTAGATCTCGGATAGTGAAACGGACTGCATACGTTAAATTCTTCTCATGAAATCCTAGTGACGAAAAGTTTCGTCTAATTCGAGACAATCAAATATTTACAATTTTACGGGTGATAAGTCATAATGACTTAGGGGATGAGATTTTTCACGAAATCGAGAAAGTCGAAATGGCTTCGTTAAGTTCATTTAAAATAAAGTAGGCGAAAGAAATACTAAAAAATTTTTCGGGGCAAAAACGGACTCAAAATGAAATAATATGAGCTATGGATCAAATAATAATAATAATAATAATAATAATAATAATAAAAGATAAAAAACGAAAATATGAAAAGGGGCTCGGGTAGAGAGAGAGAGTGTTTTTTATTTTTTTTATTCTTTCGCTTCTCTCTTCGATATATGGAGTTTCGATCGTTGGAATTCGTCGAACCAATAATGAAAGTTCATCTACTCGACGAGGGTTACGCGTGAGTACCAAAAATATGGGATTTCGCCGAGAATTCAAGTAAGAAGTTTGGAAAGTCCTAAGTTCGGTATTTTCTCAGATCTTCGACGTTCTGACGGTCAGAATTAGTCGGACCAAAAGACAAAGTTGATCCTCGCATCGCGAGCTACGTGTGGGTACTAAAATCTTGGAGTTTCGTCAAACTCTACGAGGTAAGGAATTTTCCCTACTTTGAATAAAAAATTATGTAATGGCATAGGTTGTTTTCGGGGCCGGAATAGGTCGTGTAATTTAGTCCCAAGATTTTGGGATTGAATATTGAAAATTTTGGAATTTGGATTCCGACGGAGTCAGATTGTATTGAAAGGATATAAATTAGATAAATAATAAGAATATATATGAATATATGAAGGATGATATGAGTAGATGAATGGTATGAATATAAGATATATGAAATAGATATATGATAGAACTACATGAGATTAGGAAGTATACGATTAGACAACACATGCTAGAAATGCACAAATGATAGGAAAATAGTTACATGTATGGTAAATAATTCTAAATACAATAAATTGAAGTTAAAAGATATATGAAAAATGCAAAGATACGATAGTCTGATAGAGTACATGAAGATATAAGTTAACAAGATATAAGATGTTGTTACAAGTAAGATGAAACGAGAGATATGATAAGCTAGGTTATATGCAAATGTTATATACTAATATATGAATGAATATATGATAGAACATGATATGAATACAAGAGTGAATAGATGGAATATGAATAGCTAAAACATGAACGAAATGCGATATAGAATAAACATATATGAAATGATATACATGTATTGTAAAGAAAGAAATATGAGAATAGTAATATGAAGCTACAAATATGAAGAGCAATTTAGATTAAAGTAATCCTTAGTAATATCGCATATGATTCTGGGATAACAATACTTATTCGGGAATATGAGATATCTTGAACATAAAATACATGAATTATGCACTTAGAACTGGTAGATGGATAGATGGCATGCTATAGGGACACGATTCTTTGTATACAATTCTGAGATATGAGGCCCGTTTGGGTCGATGATATAGATCCCGTTTGGATCAATACATGACATAGGTCATTGTCTCGTATAGTGATGATACCTTCAGGTATATATGGCCCCGTTTGGGTCACATTGACAAACCCCCTTCCTAGTGACAGGAAATCTGCCGGCAACTCCACAGTAACCTACCAGCAAAGCTCGCTCGACTGGCAAGTTACCATGAAACTAAGCCGTTAAAACTGCTGAAACTGTCTTTGGAAAACATGGGTTATAAAAATTTTTACTTTTCTATCAAAATCACACCTTTAGATTTAACGAAAATCCGGCAGCATAACGACTGCACGGTGGTCAAGCCCGAAATACAAAAATCACTTGTATATAAAAAATACACTCCCAATATTTTCCAAAATCCAACTACAATCATAAAGGACCTCTCGTCCTCATCAAAATATAAGATAAGGATAAATCCAACATAATTTCAGCCATGACTTTGTTTTCTCAAAACCATGCATGCATATTTTACAGATATTTACATATACAAATGTCACATTTTAACTTTTACTACTTTGTGCACCTTATCTTATATATAATCACAACCGCAGCGTCTGGGGTGAGGAATCTGGAAAGGTCTTTCGGCTTCAACACATGAAAATTTATTTTAAAAACAGAAAACTGTGAGCAAAACGGGCTCAGTGAGTATTATAAGTTCTAAATGTTGTTGTTTGTTGTATGTACCTCCCAATATGAAAATCTGTACATAAATGGTTGTAAAATTGTTTATGAGAAAACTGAGTTTTTGCTATGAAAACCATTTATGAAAGCGTATGAAAACTATTTACAACTGCTTTGGCTGTACGAAAACTTCTTTAGCTGAAAGCTGATTCTACGAAAACTATTCTGCTAAGTGCGGTGGTAGTTAATATCTAAAAGTGCTATCTTTGTAAATCAAGTACCAACCACTTTGTGGCCCATTTCTGAAATACCTAGGCATTGGTGCCGGAACCTCAGGCGACATCGGTATTGAACCTCGAACCTTGCAGTCTAATATGGTCCAGTGAACACGGCGGGATCTCTATAAACATAATGGAACCTTGGAACCAACACCTCATCGCCATGTACTAAGTCAGCGCACTAACTATATACCCCGAATGTGCAGAGGGCAACTCACTATATAAATATATACTAGATCCCAACTGATTGCCGACTGACGATATAGTTGAATCATGTATCCCATAATCTTGCTATGCAATCCGAGAAATACATCGTAGGAAGCTGTTTTGTGCCATATAGGGGTTTTGTTAAACCAGGCCAAACTATTTCTTAAATATTGAAATCGAACTTTTCTGCTGAGTATAACAACTGGGAGGTAAAAAAAATGCTTTATAAATTTATATTTTCAAAGCACTTTAAACTTATGAATTAAACACTTTAGTTTTAGACAAAGGATGCAGTACTCACCTTTTTCTCAACTAATTCTTTCCAATCTTGTCGAAACCTTCTAGATTCTCGTCGGATGCTCAAATCGCTTACACAATTTCCATACAAAGTACGAAAATGCCCTCGGTTCCAGCGTTTAACCATAAAACATACACAGGGCTTTCAAAGCGACTATATCGAACGAACTTCGATTCTAACAAAACTTTACGTGCTAGTCCCATTCGATAAGGACATCGATAATATGATGTGAAATTGACCAAAATGTCTCTACACATTAAATGCCCCATAAAAACTATCTGTTTTAACAAACTTTTGACTCAATGGACTTTCCATAGAGTCTAAAAACACTCGAAAACATTTACGAAAGTGCATCCGACTTTATGACTACACTCTGAAATTTCAACTCAGGCTGTTCGAAATAGTCAGAATTCAGCTGAATTTGTCTGATTCTGATCCCAAAAATTCACAAAATTCTAAACTGGTCTAAAAATTTTGGGGCGAAGTTTCACGACTTTCATTGCCTCTGAAAATTTCAAGCCATTACATAGCATTTAGGCTCAAATTACACAAATAGGAAAATTTCCTATCTTTTAAAGTTTGACAAAAGGCTAAGATATTGGTACCTACGCGTAGCTCTCGTCGAATAGTCCAAATTTTACTTCTGCTCTGATGAAAATCTACGGTCCGATTTTTATAAATCTGAGAAAAAAACAAAGAAAATAAAAAAGAAAATTCGTTTTCTCTCTTTTCACGCACCTTCTCTCCAGTCCGTCTGTTTCTCCCCTTTTTGACTTTTAACTTTTTTTTTTCTTTAATTATTATTATTATTATTTGGATAAATGATTTATTGCCCGAATTTAGGGTGTTTCTTCTGAAAATTTTTATTTCTTTTTCGAGTTCACTTTGTGTAAATGAACTAATCCAAGCCACTTCACGACTTACGAATTTTGTAAAAATCTCATTTCTGAAGTCCTTGGCGACTTATCATCCAGAAAATTGTAAAATATCCTGACTGTCTCAGAATTCAACGAAATTTTTTTGGGTCACTAGATTTTGCAAGACGAATTTAACGGCACACTTCGTTTCATCATCCGAGATCTAGAGAATTTTCTAGGCTTCCCTAAACCATTATGATAATTTATTATTATTATTATCCTTTTGAAATTCCATAATTTGTCTTTCCGCATTCACTTTCCTTATTGCAAAGTGTCATGAATTCTTTAGAAAACTTTATAATTTCACCCCCTTAAAACAACTTTCCAAAAAGAAATCCTATTATGTACCTGAAAATGATTAAGGAAGCTCTTGAGTCTATTATCTCGGTTACACATACCGTACACCCTCTCGGGACGGGGCGTTACAAATCCTCCATTCTTTAGAACATTTCGTCCTCGAAATGAACAAAACTAACATAAAGAGGATACCTTAATCTGAAAACAACTGAGGATATTGATTGTGCATCTGAGCCTCTGACTCCCACGTAGCCTCCTTAATCCCATGATTCCCCCATAAAACTTTGACTAGCGGAATGACCTTATTCCGCAAAATCTGCTCTCTGCGATCTACTATCTGCATTGGCTGCTCCTTATAGGTCAAATTATCCTTTAGTTCTACTGGCTGATCTTTGAGTACATGGGAGGGATCTGGAATGTACTTGCGGAGCATGGATACATGAAACACATTATGAACCTTAGACAACTCTGGAGGAAGGTCTAATCTATATGCTCTTTTAGTCCTTTATAATAATCTCATATGGCCCTATGTATACGGGCCTGACATCTTCAAATGAGACACCTTTTCAAGGGGAAACTTTGAGAAACCTATCGCCTGTAAAGCTGGGAGGTCTCACGGCGTTTGTCCGCATAACTTTTCTATCTGTCCCTATCTATATTGAGTCTGTCTCACAACAATGGATCTTATCTAGTGTAATCTTGTACTAACTCTGGGCCTATCAGTCTCTTCTCTCTACTTCATCCGGCATACGGGGTGACACTTAGGCCATACAATGCTTCAATGGAGCCATACCCATCTTGGATTGATACTTTGTTGTTGTAGAGCTGAACTCCATCGAGAGATAAATGTGTATCGACTTCCCTTAAACTCTATCACGCATGCTCTAGCATATCCTCTATCTGAATAGTTCTCTCCTAACCCAACCATCGAGTCGAGGATGGAAGGTACATTGCTAAAGTGCAATCGAGTCCCCATGGCATCCTGTAAACTAGACCAAAATCTGGATGTGAATTTGGGGTCTCGATGCAGGACCATCAATATAGGAACACCATGTAATCCTAACACTATCTCCTCCACATATAATTGGGTACAACATTAATAGTTATAAGCAGGAGAAAAATGCTCTGATTTCGTTAATTACAATCACTATCACTATATGGCATCGTGTTGTCTCGAGTTCTAGGAAGCCCGTTGGCAAATCCACTGTAATCTTATCCACTTCCCGTCACGGGGAATCGGAAGGGGCGTATCTTTCTGCGGGCTTACGGTGCTATCTTTACTGTGGCCGAGGTTAAGCATCTTTGAATCTGAAATTGCGATTTTCTTTTTCATGCCCTTCCACCAATAATGCTCCCTCAGAGTATGATACATCTTGGTGCTACCAGGGTGCATGGCATACGCTGATGAGTGAGCCTCTTCCATGATTTCCCTTTTTAGTTCACTTATTTAAGGTACACACATTCGACTCCCTCTAACTATTACGCCATCGTCTCTGATTTGGAACTTTGGTTTCCTACCACCCTCAATCTCTGCCCTCAACTTAATCATCTCTGAAATTTGCTTCTGACCTTCCTTGATCTGATCCACGAGAAGAGGACGAACATAAAATGATGCTTGGCCAGTGTCCACTATGTGACTACTGTATTTGAACTCCCAAAGATCTCAACTCTATCAGCTGATGGGATATAATGTCGTAGATAAGCATAGGAACCCTACGGTTTAGAAGCAGGCATCGGCCACTACATTGGCCTTCCGGATGGTACTCTATCGTGCAATCATAATCCTTAATCAACTCAACCACGGTCTTGCCTTAAGTTAAGCTCTTTACGAGTGAAGATATCTTCTGAGCTCTTATGATCGGTGAATATACGACGGGAACACCGTATAGATAATGTCTCGGATCTTTTAGAAGCGAAAACCCTTCTTGCTAGTTCTAAATCATGGGTCGGGTAGTTCTGCTCGTGCTTCTTTAACTGACGGGAAGCATAAGCTATCACTCTACCATTCTTCATCAAAACACACCCTAACCCTTGTCTGGAGGCATCACTATACACCACATCAGCTATACGACGACCACTCATTCAAGCGAACAACTTTGAGGTGAAAGGAGTAACTCTACAAATGCTCCACAATATACAGTTTCATGGGTTGCCTAGTGAAAATCCGAATGCACATCTGATAAGTTTTATTGAGGTATGCAACACAGTCAAGTATAATGGAGTAACAGAAGAAGCTCTCAGATTGCGTCTATTCCCACTGTCACTTAGCGACCGAGCTAAGCATTGGTTGACTAGCCAACCACCAGATTCCATTACCTCATGGAATGACTTAGTGCAGAAATTTCTGACCAAATTTTCCCACCCGCAAAGATCGCACAACTGGTGCAAGAGATTAACAATTCAGACAATTAGGGGGAGAACTTGTAGAAGACTGGGAAGTTTCATGAGCTATTGAGGAGATGCCCACATCACAGGTTAACTAGGTGGATGCAGGTGCACACGTTCTATAACGATTTAAGTGATTTACCTAGGACAATCATTGATGCCTCAACAGGAGGTGCCTTGATGAAAAGACTACGGTCGAGCTTATGAAGTGTGGAAGAAGCTTGACCACTAATACTAATCAGTGGCCTTGAGATAGATCAACACCTGAGTGTAGTGGGAGTGAGCCGCGAAGTTCTCGATAACGTGAAGCCATGTCGTCTGCGGTTAACTAAACAACTACAGAAGCAAAAAGGTACAGCAAATGCAATTCAGAATAACCCCTAGGAGATCTACGAGTCTTGTAGAGGAAAACACAGTACTATGGATTGTCAGTCGGGGCAGATGACAGTAGAGCAAGCATAGTATGTGAATCAACAAAATCAACAACAATAGGGACAATATGGAGGTAATACCTATCAGGATAGGTATTAGAACCAGCATCATAATCAAGGCCAGGGTTGGAGAGGTAACTAGAATAATCAGATCAATCATAACTATGGTTGTAGGAACAACCAAAATAGTACGCCACCACTTCAAGCGAGCAAGCCGCCACTTGAGAAGAAAGTGGATTCGGAAGAAGCCTTAGCCCATATGATGACTTCCCATAGCACATTTATGAATGAGACGAAGGCCACATTCCAAAATCAGGCTCAACAGTTACAAAACCAATCCACCCAGACAAAATCGAGGCCCAGCTGAAAACTGCGGGTGCGATAGGCGAATGGCCACATTGTTGGCCAGGGGCGGCACGGATCATTACCTAGAAACCAGGGTGAACCGAGAAGAAGGTAATGAACATGTAAAATCTATCACATTGAAGTGGCGGAGAATTAAATTATAGGCCAGCCACTAGTGATGGGAGAGGTAGGGAAATTGAGAAGTATTTCAGACCAGTCAGATAATGAAGATAGAAGGGAACGACCACGAGAAAAGCGGGCTAGATCGATCAACCACGACTGAACCCACTATCCCAATTCCGTACCCTCAACGCCTGAAGAAGAATAAATTGGACAAGCAATTCACAAAGTTTATGGAAGTGTTCAAGAAACTGCATATAAACATTCCATTTGTTGATGCTTTAGAACAGATGCCTTGTTATGCCAAATTCATGAAGGATATACTATCAAAGAAAAGAAGATTGTTGGACTTCGAGATAGCGAATCTCACCAAGGAATATAGTGCCATCCTTCAGAGGAAACTACCACAAAAGTTGAAAGACCCAGGCAGTTTTACTATTCCTTATACCATTGCGAAATCTATCTTTGAGAGGGCCTTGTGTGACTTAGGAGCTAGTATTAACCTCATGCCGCTATCCATATTCAAATGACTGGGATTAGGTGAAGCTCGCCGTGCATTCACCTCTAGTTAGCGGCCAGTCAAAAAACATCCACAGAAGTGGTAGAAAGCGTTACGGGTGAAGATAAAAATACCCATAACAATGGGTGGGCCATTTCTCTCCTTTAATTAAGGCTGATGATTGATGTACGTGGGGAGAGTTAAGGTGAAGTGCGAGGATGACAAGGTTAAGTTCAATGTGTTTGAGGTTGTGAGACACCGTAAAAAGTGATACATGCTTCGTATTAAGAGGCAGTAGAGGCTATAGTGTCTAGCCAAAGTGGTCTCGCTGACCTTTGGGACTAACCTGATGCAGTGAAAGATAAGAAGAACTAGGAGAAGAGGTTAAGGGAGTATGTGAAATGGATGGACTCCTTCCGGCCTAATAGGAAAGTACTACGAACCCTAGGTGAAATCTATAAGCGTCAGTGTCATCCTTCAAACAACCACCAGATGGAGCAAAGCCACTACCGACCATTTGAGGTATGCTTATCTTGAGAATGGCTCCACTTACGGTGATTATTTGCATCTGTGACAATAGAAGAAGATAAGTTATTGAGAGTACTTAGGGATAACAAGGATGCGCTTGGTTGGTCTTTAGCTAATTTAAAGGATTCGATCCTTCTATGCATGCATCAGTGCAACTAGAAGATGGTCCATAAGCCTTCGAGTGGAAGCACGGAGGAGACCAAATCCAACCATGAAAAGAAGTGATGCGCGAAATCTTGAAGTGGCTAGATGTTGGGGTTATTTATCCTATTTTTGACAATGCGTGGGTGAGTCAAATCTGAGGTTATTACTAAAGGAGGAGCAATGATGGTCAGAGACATAGAATAATATATTGTTGCCTTAGAAACGATCGTGGGGTTGCGGAGAATTTGCATTGACTTCTCCCGGAAGTGAATAAGGCTACCCAAAGACCATTTCCATTGCCATTTATGGATCGGATGTTAGATATCTTTGGCGGGGCATGAATATTCTTTGTTTCTTGGATGGGTATTCGGCTACAATCAGATCGCTATAGCCCTAGAGGATCAAGAGAAGACGACATTCACTTGCCCTTATGGTACATTCGCATTTAAGAGGATGCCCTTTGGGCTGTGCAATGCATTAGGCACATTTCAGCGCTGTATGATGGCCATATTCTCAGATATGGTTGAAAAGACAATTGTGGTGTTCATGGACGACTTTTCAATATTGGGGAACTCCTTTGACAATTGTTTGGAAAACCTGAGGTCGGTGCTAGTTGGATGTGAAGAAACCAATCTTGTGCTAAATTAGGAGAAGTGCCACTTTATGGTACAAGAAGGCAAAGTACTTGGGCACCGGATTTCTGCAAGAGGAATAGAGGTCGACAAAGCAAGGTGAGGCAATAGAGAAACTACCTCCACCATCGTAGTAAAGGGCATAAGAAGCTTTCTAGGACCGCCTTGTGGGGAGTTCTATAGGCGGTTCATAAAAGAATTTTCGGATTGCAAAGCCCTTGTCAGTTTTCTAGTTCAGGGACACCATTTGATTTTGAGTGACGGTGTGTGCAAGCTTTTCAATCTTGAAAGATGAATTTAAGTATCATTTACATAGTTGTAGCACCAGTTAGGACCTCCGTTTGAGCTAATGTCGTCACTAGTGACGCTATGCGATTAGACTAATCTTTATGAAGGGCCAAAGGAAAGGATATTTCAGGTTATCCACTATGCTAGCCAGACTTTGAATGATGCCCAGCTGAACTATGCCACCATTGAAAAAGAGCTATTGGCCATTGCTTTCGCCTTTGATAAATTTAGGCCCTACTTGATTGGCAATAAGGTAATAGTGCACACTGACCACTCGGTATTATTCCTAATATATTCTAAAAGGATACGAAACCGAGACATATATGGTGGGTACTCCTATTGCAAGAATTTGATCTAAGGTCCCGGAATGAGAGGAACGAGAGAGAACCTAGTCGTGGACCATCTATC